>CM061921.1:377489253-377609760 GCA_031002005.1 Vandiemenella viatica
CTTGATGCGGTACCGCTGGTTCTCATTGCTGCACTGGAGGTATAGTGGGTACCCGACTTCGAACGTGTGGTCGTCATCCACAATGGTTGACCACGACGCATCACCCATGGAAGCAGGCGATTCCGCCCACGGCGTGCTGTGGCCACTCGGGGTGTAGTGAGAGTCCCCGCTGTTCCCATCTGATGCAGAGAACCCTGGTGTGGGTTCTCACTGTCAGTGCCTGACCGTGAGGCACCTTGGCTCCACGAGGCCACCCGCTCTGCGGCAGTGACTGACCGTCCGGGCTGCGTGCTTCCGGGAGTGCAGGCAGCTCCCGAGGTGCGCCCTGGCGGCGCCTCTCCACACTGGGAGTGCCGGCTTGGGGCGACCTTCCGCCACCCCTGCGGAGCGCGGACTGCCACTGCTCGTCGGCTGCGGCCGGGAGCTGGCGAGGCAACTCCAGTAGCGCCTCCTGGGTGCCGGCCGCGGCGCCAGGCGTCGGCTCCAGGCGCCCCCCTCCGTGAGCGGAGCGGTCCGGAGTCGGCCTGTCTCCACCACTGTGTGGCGGAGACTGAGCTCGGCTAGGCTAGGCTAGGCTGTCAGATGTATGGGCGTAGCCCATTCTGCCGTTCGTGAGCCAGGAAAAAACCTATGTCACTTATCTGATTTACATAATTTGGACTAGAAAGATTGGATATGTCTTAATTTGGTTTGATATCTAAAAATATGATTTATTAAATCTAATGGTGGGAGAATTTGTTGCAAGTATTTACAAGGGACCTAACTAATTTTGTTGGAATCTAAAACTAATGGGGGGGAGTACTTTATGTTAGTTTTTAGGGCCTACTTATGCTAATGGTGGGTAGTTCACTGTCTTGGGGGCCTACATTATGCTGATGTGGGTCCTACAGTACATCTATTGGTGGGTAGGGGGATTATGGTGGGTAGAGGGGGTTAAAAATGGTACTGTCTGACGAGGGTAAGTTTTGGGCGCTTTGCTGGACGCATGTTTTCATCCTCATCGCCAATTTCAGCAATGAGGGATGGATTGAAACTGAGCATTTTCGGTAGAAAATTGTGGATCTAGCTTTGATGGTTTCTGGTATTGTTGGGAAGTTTAGGCTACGACGTATCTCCCTGTTGGGAAGGTACCTAGGTGCGTCCACTATTATGCGCAGCGCTCTGTTCTCCAGTGTCTGGATCTTTTTGACATGACAGTCGGCCGCCATGCTCCATACTTCGGACCCGTACAGAAACGTGGGTTGTATGATCGCACGGTACAGGAGCAACTTTGTATCCGTGGATAGTCCGTCGCCTCTTAGAAGGGGGTAGAGGCCGGCTGGTTTGGCTTTCGATTTAGCTTTGGTGTCATCTATGTGTTTACCCCACGTCAGTCTTTTGTCTAGCCGCAGACCCAAATATTTGACTTCGTCCACCCAGTCAATGTCTACGCCTTCTATGCTTAGTTTCTTCTCGGGTATTTTCAATCGTGTGGAGAATAAGATTGCCTGACACTTTTCTTTGTTGATTTTAATTCTCCACACGTTGCACCACTGTGTCAGTGCTTCCAGGTGGCGTTGCACTTTTTTAATAGCAAAGAGTAGGCTTCTATTGCTGGCATACACTGTTGTATCGTCAGCATAGAGTGACATGTAGCTATCTAGTTGCTGAGGTATATCGTTGACATAGACATTGTACAGGATGGGACCGAGGACGCTTCCTTGAGGAACACCTGCCTCGATCTTCTTGAGTTCACTATTTGCCTCTTCATACTTAACGAAAAATTGTCTTCCAGTCAGATAGGAATGTAGCAGATGTAACATGTCGTCTGGGATTTTGTGGCAGTGTAATTTGTATATTAGGCCTTCATGCCACACCTTGTCAAAGGCTTTTTCAATATCTAAAAACACTGCAGCAGTACCATTTCCTGCCTGCTTTTCTTTGCAGATATGCTCCACGAGCCTGGTAACTTGGTGAACTGTGATATGATCTTTTTTAAAACCAAATTGTTGCGCGATAATTATGTTGTTCGCTTGCAAAAACCGATTGAGCCGCCTGAGAATCAGACGTTCAAGGATCTTTGCAAGGATTGGAAGAAGAGAAATTGGCCTATAATTTTGAGGTAAAGTCCTGTCTTTGCCAGCTTTAGGTATGGCAACAACCTTAGCTATTTTCCAGGCCCGAGGAAAATAGCACTGACTTAGACAGGCGTTATAGATGGAACAAAGAAATCTAATGGCTTGCGGAGGCAGGTTCTTGACTTGGAGCGTGGATATCTTATCATACCCGCAAGCCTTTTTTGACTTGAGGCGTCGAATGATAGACACCACCTCCTCATCGTTTGTTTGTTGCACTGTATTCTGCGGAACGGAGTTGATGAGGCGATTTACCACACTCAGAACGTGTTCCTTGTGTGTTTCGCCTTCATCGTCAGCTATGTCATTCGGGGTGAATTGTGGTTCTAGCGAGTCAGCGAGGGCCTGAGCTTTCCCAATTGGGTCATACACCAGCCCATGCTGTCCTCGTAAAGGTCGAATTGGTTGGGATGTCTTGCTGACTGACTTCGCAAGTGCCCACAGTTTCCTGTTGTTATTCTGTACTGCTGCCAGTTTTCTTTCCCATTCTTGTCCTCTGTGTATTTTCAGATTCTCTCTGATTTCATCTACTAGGTGGTTGACCATCCTTCTGTCAGCCGGGTCCCGCCAACCCTGCCAACGCTTTCGAGTCCGGTTTTTGAGGCAAATTAGGTTTCTGATATGGTCTGGAGTTTGAATACGTAAGAATGGTTGTTCAATTTTAATTGTTGCTTGCTTGGTGCATTCCTGAAGTACTGCCCCAAACGAGGCCACAGCCTCATCTATTTTTTCTGTTGAATTTAAGCTTGGTATGTTCGAAAGGTGGAGCGCGACGTCTTCCTCATAATGTTCCCAGTTGGTATGGTAACCAATCCAGTTGTTTGGCGTTTTGGGTTCTCGGAGCGTGACTGACAGAAGAATCGGATTGTGATCTGAGCTGAGATGGCATTGGGTTGAAAGCTCCCTCCTCCACCTCAACCCCTTCACAACAAATAGATCCAGGACATCTGGGAGAGTTCCTGCCCTATTCGGGAAGTGTGTGGGTACGTCGGGCGCCAGCACTTCAACATTTCTGTTGCTATGCAGCACCCTAAGCAACCCCCTTCCATTCCGATTTGTAGTCCTACTATGCCAGATCTGGCTCTTGGCATTCAAGTCACCACCTAGTATTGCTATTGCATTCCTATCTAGTAATGCTTGAATTTGCTCCTCTTTTAATACTTTTGTTGGTGGGTTGTATACTGCAGCTAGATGCAAAGGTCCCCATTCACCATGAGTTCGACGACCGTGTGCTCCAGGTCACCGGTTTGTGCGTCAGGAAGGTCTCTATGGACCAGCCTGTTTTTGATCAAAACAGCAGTCCCGCCTCCCCTTGTCGGTCGGTCAGTGCGAGTCACTACATAGTTCCTCAGCCTGAACTCGTTTCCCGGGTTCAGGTGGGTTTCCCCGATGAGGGCTATGTCTATGTCATTGTTTTCAAGGTAGTCAAGTAACTCTAGTCTTTTGTTGGAAATGCCATTGGCATTCCACGCCAGTATGTTTAGTGTCGATTTATTTATCGTCGCCATTGAGACCGATAAAGTTAAAGAAGGCTTCTGCTAGTATAAGTGCTCTTTCCTGGCTGTCCTCAGTCTGTCGGAATTTGCTAAGCGTATCTTTCATTATGCTTAGCATCTTCCTAAGATCAAACTCTCTCAGGAAGGACATGAATTCTAGCATATCCGACTTAAATCCTTTCGGCTTTTCGTCATTGTTGGGTTTGTTTCTCTGCTTATTCTTGGTTTTGTCAGTTTGGTCTTTCGTTTTGTCTGTCTGTTTACTGTTTGTCGACTTGACAAACTGTTTGCTGTTTGAGGGTTTGTCAGTCTAGTTGTCTTGTTTCTTGTCTGTGGCCTTGGTCCACGGGTTTGGTTTGTCAGGTAGGGAAGGGAACTGCTGTTTGTCAGAGGTACTTGGCGGGTTTTGTTTGTCAGATTTCTCTTTCTCCTGCTGTTTTTGTTGTTGGAGCCTAACATTCCTCGCCTGCACTATTTTCTTATACTGTGGGCAGCCTTTATAGCTCGCTGGGTGTTCACCCCCACAGTTTGAGCACTTGGGTGGCTCATCTTTTGTTTTATTGCATAGTTTTGATAGGTGTTCCCCAGAGCACTTAACGCATTTTGGTAGGACCCTACAGTTTCTTTGCCCATGTCCAAATTTTTGGCAGCGATGACACTGCGACGGGCCTTCAGGTGTTTTATAAACTTCTACCTTTATTCTAAGGTGCATAAAAAACTCTAGGTCATAAATTTTCCTAGCTGTTTCAGAGTTATCCAGTGTGACCAGAAACAGTGGCATGGGTACTCGTATGGACTGTTCCTTATCAAATTTAGTCAATTGGCTGACATCTTTTACTGGAAAGTTTAATGAAACAAGTTCGTCGTGAGCTCGGGCGGTCTGCGCAGCGCCTATATCACGTGGCGCTCGTGGTGCCACCTGGTGGCGCGTGGGCGTATCGTCGGGCGCTAGTGGGCGGCGCTTTCTTCCCATGGTGCGCGCGCAACTGCAGCTGCTCCTCGATGCGACTGCTCACGCTGGCGACGACTCGAAGACGGTTGTCCACATGGGAGGTACTTACTAACAGCTATAAATACACCACCTCCTTGGGAATGCAACCTATCCTTCATGTTACTATTCAAAATTTCGCCGGAACTTATATCCGGTTTTAACCAACTTTCTGTGCCTAATACGATATCAGCATCTGCACTACGAATAACGTTTTCGAGTTCAGGCTGTTTATTACAAACACTTCTGCAGTTAACTACTAGAACTTTTAATGTTCGGGATTCTTTTAAGCTACCCCTAACACGCGGTGCTGAATTTATCTTGGCTGTCCGCAACTGAATTTCCTCCTCAGGGTCATCTTCCCTCAGCCTAAAAAACCCCCCAATGCACTCCACACGGCCCCAACCACCCGTGTAGCCGATTCCCGTGTGTAGTGCACCCCTGATCTATCCAAGGGATTCCTACAAGACTCAACCCTAGGGCGAAGATCAAGGAATCTGCAGCCATGACTATCACAGAAGCGCCGTAATCTCTGGTTCAGCCCCTCAACACGGCTCTGAACCAGAGGTCCACAGTCAGTCCTATCGACAATGCTGCAGATGGATAGCTCAGCCGAAATCTTGCGGCCAATGGCCACAGAGTTTACCCTTTCTGCAAGTCGCCCAAAGGACGAGAGGATAACCTCCGAACCTAGGCGGCAAGCATCATTGGTGCCGACATGAGCTACAATCCGCAGCTGGCTGCACCCCGTCCGTTCAATGGCATCCGGGATGGCCTGTTCCACATCTCGGATCAGACCCCCCGGAATACACAATGAATGGATACAGGAATTCATCCCCGACCTCTTCGCCATTTCCCTAAGGGGTTCAATAAATCGCCTAACGTTGGAGCTACCGACCACTAAAACCCCCTTCTGCAGTTGCCCAGACTTAGCGGGCTGTGGGGCTGCCAACTCACAGGCCGACGATTGCAGGACTGAATCAGATCCAGACAATGCGTCAAACCGATTGGACAGATGTGCAAGCTCGCCTTCTTGGGTATCAAGCTTGCCCGACTGCCCCCGCATGCGCCGCCGACGTCCAGACACCACACGCCAGCCACCACTAGGCGACGGCCGCATAGATTCGACATCTCGGCCTGGACTGCAGGTTCGATGACTGGTATGGGAGAACCTGCGAGCCGATCAGCGTCTACAGGGTCACCAATACCGCATCTACTGCACTCACTTGCGGCAGTTTCCAGCTGTGTAACTCTTGTTACCAAAGCTGCAAGCTGGGTGCGCAGGTCAGTCACCTCAGCCTGCGTCTGCACACAACAACCACAGTCCCTACACATACTACCTTACAGAAAGCAAAACTAAGGAGTACACGAGAAAAACGGACTCACTATGCGTTCTCAGTAGGAGGCCTTTTGTCAATAACCAAATGTACAAAGACGAAGCTTACGCTAACTACGCACTTTAAATTAAATTTGCACTGGAGGTCGACGTCGAGGCCATTAGAGACAGGAGAGCAGTGGGTAGAAGAAACTGAAACTAGCTCGGCAAAGTTCCATTCGAATAAAACATCCCAGCATTCGTTTGAAATGATATTCGGAAAAACAAATATCTGAATGGCCGAATGGGGATTTGAACTACCGTCCACCCAAATACCAGGACCGAAAGTTACCTCTAACCCACCGGCCTCGGTTTGTTTTGTTGAGTTCACATCTGTCGGACAACGAAATTATAGTTTCTTTTGGTGGTCTTCGTTGTTCACCCAAAGCCTTCCTGCCGAATTTGTGTTGCCTGTTGCTACCAGCACCGTCCCACAGCAGTGACAGAACAGTCCAGATGACAGGTAATTCGATAAACGTACCAACAAAATTATGAAAGATCTCGTTCTTGATATCGATGCAATAACAAAACTGCTTAGGAATGTAAAAACAAATACAGCTCCCGGACCAGACGGTATTCCTACTAGATTCTACTCTACGTACGAAAAGTAAACTGCGCCGTATTTGATGAAATTATATACCGCCTCCTTGGTTCAAGGAGTGGAAGACCGCCATCGTAAGTCCAGTATTTAAAAGTGGGAATGTTAATGATCCTCAAAATTGTAGACCGATCTCTAGAACTTAAATGTTTTGCAGGATTTTATAACATATCATCTATTCAAATTTCATGCAGTTTTTGGATGAAGAGAACCTTTCAAACCCAAGCCAACATGGATTCAGAAATGCCGATGCTGCGAGACACAACTTGTGCCGGGTTGATACATTGAGGCGTGTTACCAGACACAGTAGAAGACGGGCTCGCTCCACAGAGAGAAGGCGTGATCTGGCACGGGCTTCACCCGCAGCAAAGTGGAGTGAGGTGGAGCTGCGACAGCGGCCAGCGTCGAGACGTCATCAACGCTACAAGACGCCGGCAGACACAACCCCACACTCAGCACTCGGGCCTGAAACACACCAAGCAGCACACTGGCAATGGACGCGGCAGATTATCAGACAATTTTCAGTGATAATTTACTACATGATTCCCATTTCTGCCTCAGACTTATTCATTTTACAAACATAGTCGCAGATATAGCAATTGTAAAAAGATCGAAGTTTTACATGGCGTTAAAAATAAATAAACTCTTGTCGGGCTTTCATCCGCGTAGAAAAGTCACACTTGTAAGACATTTCGAAGCCGTCTATCTCAGCCCTCATTTTCAACTGACTAACTGTTCGTTTAACCGCTACCGCAGAAACGGTGGAAGACAAAAGCCAACCCAACGCGATGACGTCATCCACTATTTTGCTCATTACCGAAGCGAAGCTGTTTCAGTATTTTGATAGCCAAGATCTAGGCAGCACTAAGTTGGTAACCAGTGTCCCTGGTAACTATAGAATCAGCTGTTCTTATTTCTACAGCTTCTGTTGTACTGCTGTCCAAAAAATATGTCGAACGCACAAGAAATGTTCGTCTGGAGCAACAAGAGAATTCAGCTGTGGCCGACCACAGTATCCAAGAAGGTCATACATTTAATTTTGAAAAAAAAACTACAATTTTAGCCCGGGTCATTGATTTTTGGGACATCATTATAACAGAAACTGTAAAAATCAGAACAACTGATTCTTTAGTTAACAGGGACACTGGTTACCAACTCAGTTCTGCTTGGAACCCGACTATCAAAATTCTGAAACATCTTCACCTCGGTAATGAAATTTTAAGTTCATTTAGCTTACTTAAGAGTTTAGGCAGACCAAAGCTCTGGAACCAAACTTAGAGCAGGTATCACGCGTTCTGAAAGAATACAATACACGAGATGCGAAGATAATACCTTGGGCTCCACGAACAATGCATCGTGTCTTCTGGATTTTCTAAACACTGAGTTGTGGGGGAGGATCGTTGTAAACAGCGGAATGAGGTTGAAATATCGCTGTATTATAATTGCCAAGTAATTCTCACTATTTAATGTACCTGCCTAATGATAAGCTTCAAGACTTCGTACTGTTCAGTGGTTCCGGTCGCCACAGCTGGATGGGCTGCGTACTTTAATTTGCTCGAAATAAAAGCTTCGAAATAGGGAAAAGTAAAATACCCGAATAACTTGAGTTTAAAACATAAAACAATTTTTTTATTGCTAATGGATAGGTAGCGCACGTTGCAACTCACCACCAACAGAAATTAGTAAAGTTAGTTATATTCTAACTTAAATACAATAACGTTCCGAAGATTTTAAGTTCTTTCAAGTGAGAAATAAAGACTTTATTGAGTCCGCACAGTTATTTGTTTAATAATTCACCATAACAATCGTGAGTTTACACACTGCACTGTAAATTTTCCCATTGCAGTTTCGTACCATCGCAACTATCCGAGAACGGCTGCTTCTGCTCTGACCGTATCACCCAGCTTCAATAACACATCAATAACTTTCACACAACTACTTCTGTCTACGATCACCCTTGCACTATTCACTTCGACCTATCGAAGCCACGTTTTGCTCGTAGTCGATACTTAGTTTAAATCTCTTCAACACTATTTGCTATCAAATACTAAAGGAGGGTCTCTGGCACACTGTAATGTGACGAGGTGAAGTATCAAATAGCATGAAAGGTCATCTTTAACACTATTAATGTTGCTATTGGTTTGTTTGAATGTCCTGCAAACCACCACATATGAGAAATTGTTTAAATAAGCTAATTGGCGACGAAGCTTTGGCGCAGATACATGATGGGCTTAGACTAACGAAAAACTGGAAGGGAAATCTCGAGGGTTTGGCATCGAGACACGAGAGGCAGAAGATATCAGTAGCTCCAGCCAAGACTAATAACGAATGGTTAGCGATCAGTTGCAATAAGCCTGAAAGTGAGGCCAAGTTTCTGACGCTAAGTACCAGGCCATTGTTTGAACTCATATAGGTGGCTTATATAATACGGGTGATTGATCTCAGTTACGATAGAACCATTCGACTGTACATTACACCGTTGCAGATGACGCGTGTAGAGCATAGCATTCATTGACAACGAAGCAGAAAACAGACCGAAATCAAACTTCCAGGTCCGTGTAGCAATTCCACACATACAACATCAGAAAGTCGTTTATGAGAATCAGGACAATTTCTTACACTAAAAGACTCTTACTGCTGTTCGTAATCTGCTTTTGATTCCATTCATCTCCCGGTCTTTGGTTGTAACCCTATTTGCAAAATAAATGACGTCTCTTAAGTTTTTTCTGCATTCCTTTTTGTTTCGATTGCTACTTTATTATTATCATTTCCGTGTCAGTTCAATACCTTTCTTTTGCTTTTTAGGGTTCCGTACCAAAATTGAAACGGAGCCGTTTTGCTGTGGCTCCGATGTCTGCCGTCCATTCGTCACAACGCTATAGACTTTAATAAAATGCGTTACACCTATAGACTGGACGTTGTAAGGGTCAAAACTGCTACACCGGAGTAAAGTATAGGTTTAGATACCTTAACTGAATGTCTACTTGAAATAAAATGTTCTATGAATCTGCTTCTATACTTTTAAATTGACCATGTGCCTGCCTGGAATATTTAACTGTAAAGTTTATCGGCCGCCACCAAGCTTATTTGAACCAAAGGCTTAGAATAGGTTACTGTTCAAAGCTAATACATTTGAAAAATCCACTTGTTGAAAAATTTTAAAGTTTATTAAAAATCACATTTGGAAAAATAGCATTTACAGTCAAATAGGCTATCGGGCTAAACTTTTCCAAACAAATTGCAGATTATGAACAGAGAGAATTTCACCGGCCGAGCCGCATTGAAAATTTTACAAGTTCATAGTCTTTACTATTAACTTAATATCAATATGGCGGTGCATCGACTAACCGGAACTTGTCCCACCTAACTGGCAATCACTTCAGCACACGCCCGACACATCCTCGCGCAGGTCCAATATACGCCACGTTCCCGGGATAAAGACGAAAGATAAAGACAAAACACCTCGCTACCACGTCACCCTTTATACCCTCCTCCGGATGATTGATGTATACCGACGCTTTCCAAAAATAATATAAAAATGTGTAATTATAGAAAGTGTTCTAAATTTAATCGTGTGTAGCCTGGCCTTCAAGGATTATGAAAAGTGTTTAGTGAAAATTTTCAAATAATTATCTTGCTTGTAAATGAATTTAGTTCTCAGACGCATTGGTAAAAAGTTTCCGAAAGTTAATTAGTGATTCCCCGATTTATTTCTTAATTCTGGCAATTTTTAGGGGACCCTGCTGAATTGCAAATTATCGTGTTAATTGTTGTCATTATGTTCTACTTTAATTCCTGACTAAAATGGTGTAAATATTATTATTATAGGTGGTGTAATGGCAAAGTTATGAGATTGACAAAAATCGGGTTTGTAATCTGTTTAGCAGATACTTGGTTTTTAGTTATAGCTATTCAAGTGTTGTTTATGTCGAAAAAGTGAAATTATATGAATTTTCTTGGAATTTAGTTACGTGTTTTATTTACGGAAGTGGCTTGGTTTGCTTGCAAATAAATCTCGAAAACTAACACGTGTGGTATATGACGAAATAATTTTAAAAATTGGTTTAACACATTGACTGCCACGTGAGCCAATGTTGGCTCACAGTTGCACGGGTTAAGACGCCACGTGAGCCATATTTGGTTCACGTATACATTGTGCAGTGAGCCGCGTGAGCCACAACTGGCTCACATGCAGAGTTGTGTATAGAGGCCTCGTGAGTCTCATGGGGCTCACAGATAATGCGTTTCAACTATTGGTTTAAAAGTGGTGGCTCCACTGAACACTCTGATGTTCTTAGCAATCAATATTTTTGCATTTGGTAGCCCTGGTGATTCCTAACTGCAACCGTCAGAGATCAACTTTCGACGACTCAGCTGTAGTACTGTTTTGTTTTGATGATTGCTCGTGTATGCTATTTGAGGTTACGTTTGTGTATTTGGTTAGTTTCCTATTGTTATGGCCAAAAGAAGACAAACTTTTGAAGAACTTGAACAGCTAGTGAATGAGGCTATGCAAGATAGCTTATCAAGTTATCAATTTTATATGTAGCTAATATAAGCAAATAAACTAAGAGTTTGAATCATTTCTTGAAAAACGATTTTTTTTATACCTATTGTGTTTCAAATGATGTGAGCCACATCGTAATTGTGTTAAAATGTAGTTGTTGGGCCACGTGAGCCATATATGGCTCACACCTGTTATCAATCCAGATCAGTCATAACTTGATATTTTATGAAGTAACTTAGTTCAACATGATCAAAAGAAGACATCTGATGCAAAAAATCAATTTGGCCTCACAAGTAATATTCGTGATTTCAATGTGGCATAGCAATACATAGTCCAAGTTTCATCATGGCAGTCAATGTGTTAAAATCTGTTCTACTGCATGGAATATTCTAAAATTTTAATATGTTATACTAGATTTTTCTTTCTTTCGGGAAATCTGCTTTTTACTTCGTGAAATTATCGAAAACATAAGATTAAAAATGTTAAAAGTGAAAGTGTGCTCTATGAAGTGTTTAAAAATTTATTTACGTTATTTACACGGTCTGAAACTACGGAATTTTACTGAAATTATCTCTTTCGGATTATTATTATTTTAGAATTACTGTACTGCATCGAAAAGTGTTAAGAATTAGTGAAATTATAACGTAACCAAAATATATTGTTTACAAGTTGGATAATAATGGATTACTCTATTCCAGGTTAGTTTAAAAGTTCTTTACTATTACAAAATGTTTATTTAGCACTTATATCATATGTTGAATGACTTTATTGCTCTTAAATCGGTTTATTTATTGAGTTAGGTTGTAGTATCAGCTTCTGCATGAAACGGTTTTCTCGTATCCTCTAGTTGCAAACTGAAAAATTTAATGTTAACTGGGAATCCCACTCCCTCCCTTATGCTCTACAACTGTGAAAACTAGAATTTATCTAAATTCTAAGGTGCTTACAACATGACTTCGAAAACTTGGGAACGTTCGGTGAGTCCGGAGATGCCGAATGGCCTCCAATACAGCATTGCTTGGCTAACCAGGTAATTTCAAATAAATAACTGCGTTGACTTTGTTTGCGCTTGTATTGTTAAAAGGATGTATAAATTTAAAATAAATAATTTTATTTGGTTTTTCAGCACTTATATTATTAAAAGGAAATGTTACTGTTATATCAGCTAAAATGCAATTTTCTGTCGTGTTGCAGAGATAAAGAGGTAGAGATAAAAAAGTTGTAATGCGACGTTCCTTTTAATTACATGTTGCTTTTTGTTTATTTAAGACGACCAGATGCAGAAATTCAAGTTAGGAGAAGAGCTTCTGATGATTCTCTGCACCAGTCTGTTTACTGTTTGACTTGTGTACTCACCATGGTGTTGCCTGGCGCGTACACCAATCTGGCGACGCTGAAGGCAGCGGGGAAAGGCGATGGAGCCTCCTGACATTGCGTGTAGGAGCCGAGGCGGAAGTTGTTTCCCCACAGGAATTGCGACGAGTAGCGTCCACTCGCGTCCCACACTGCAACAAAAACAACACTCAAACACATGATGTAATGTGACGATTTTCGACACATTCTACGGCGCATTTTTATTATATAAATAACTAGACGACCTGTGCGAAAATTTCGTGATTAAAATACGATGAATAGTGAGATTGAATGCTTGTAATATAATGAAAAATAGAACCGCACTTTAGTGGCAAATATTTATTTGTTTAGTGTAACAGGTACGTGTCAAAATGCTTACAACATATTACGAAATAGTTAGGAAAATTTAAAACATACTGTATGTACGACAAACTGTCAGTGACCTTAACAGAATGCAACAAACCTAAACAAAATTCACACAGCATCTCTGTGATATGTGTTGCTGTGCGAATAAGATGTTTACATTGGAATTTTATAGCAAAGTAAAAATGTTTCCGTAACAGAAAAAAATATCCGAAAAGCTACTTATGGTATAAAAAACAGTTTATTGACATCTCTATGAAATTTTCTGCTGCAATCTAGGGACTTGGCTCTGAACTGTCTCATACGCACGACCTCTTTAAGCATCAAATTCCGAAAAATTCTTTCTTAATTTATGATTTTACCTAATTGGAGACCTTAATTATTAAAACGATATGTCATTTATCGATTTCGGTTAGGTATCGAAGGACATAAATGGCTTGTAATAATAAAAAAACACGTTGTAGAAATAATATTGATACTTTTGCCCTTTAAGGGTCGAATTCCAAAAAAAATCCTTTTAAAAAATACTAGCTGACCCGGTAATATTCACTAATAAAGACAAAAACGTTTTGGTCGATTGGAAAATTCAAAAGTAATTGGTAAAGAGTGTCGGAGAGTTTATTACAAATTACTGAAAATATATTTAAAAAATTGATATTTATAAAAAATAAATTATTTTTTATTTATTTATTGAAATTTCAGTTTTATAAATGAGGTAGATGAAGTTGATTTTCAAACATTTTTAACAATTATTTTATATTATTATAATTTTAATTTATCTAAGCACTAATTGGTGCACAATATTTTTGATTACCCTGTCTTTTGCTAATACAAATAGATTTGATGGTTCCGCACACGTGAGCAGTCATAGCTGCCCGTGGGAGAAACACGTATTTTCCAAGTCCAAGCCGCAAACGGACATTGTTTGGCCTTGACACTTATTTATGGTCATAGTGAAAGCCAAACGAATTGGAAATTGAAACTCGGTATCACTGGAATACGTGGCAACAGGACGGTTTCTCCTTTAAACTTTCCAATCAAAATAGTTGCTTCAAGAACATTTCCGGAATCCTTTTGATGACCAAACGTGTACCGTTGCATGATATAGGTGGATTCAAGTAACGAAGAAGAATAATAGGTGAACCAATCTTTAAACGAAGATTGTGTGGTTTTAAAAACTCAGTTGGAAAGTTTACGGCTTCATTTTCATCTACAATAGTGTCTATTGATTTAAAAGACATCAGATCACCTGGCAATGGTTAATTTCGTCGACGTCAACATTTTTTTATGCCAAAATAGCACGATTACTGAGACAGTTATGATCTAAGTAATTATTTGATATATCCGGGAAGAAACTCTCCCGGTCACGTGCTGCTGCACGAAATAATATCCGTGAACAGTATGGAAAGAAAAAAAATTTCGATAGCAGATTTCGAATATAGCAGGATTCCAAGGTAGAGAGGAGAGAAAGAGAAAACACAGTGCAATAATGAAGGAGTTCTGGAAAGCTGGCCATAACGAAAAGAAGAAAATTGAGAAGCAAGAAAGAAATTCTTACACGTTTTTTTTTAATTTATCGTAACGTTTTCTTCGATGCTACATTCATGTGTGTAATTACTTTGTCGTTACGTATAATTACACACAAACGATGCACAACAATATAGTGTAATTATAACACAATACACAACACAATTAAAATTCAAGAAACACACATATGGCGTGGAACAGACTGTAGTATATATAAACCGAAACACAACGTCATCTAATGCATGGTTACCCAACCTGTGACGATAAATTAACACACCACCATTGTTCAGTCTGCCAGTAAAGGCCCCTGCCAGGCAGACCTCACACACAACGCGCCTGCACGCCGGGATACATATACGACTCCAAACAGGCGCAAAACAAACCAGGAAAACAAATAGAATCATCTAGAAGCTAAGTGGGACTATTTCTTACAGAGGTCGCCGTACTACCACACAACGGAATTCCTGCGCCAGGCCGCCTATATAAGCGTAGCCGGCCGCTCCACCGCCAGTTCCGGCCTGACCGCGGAACCAGCTTCAACTACAGAAGACCACCGGAAGTTCGCGAGAAGTAGAAGCCGTCTCTCTACCCCGGATCAGGACCAGGCTAAATTACTCGACGGTCATCCGCTAACTGTACCACATTTGTTATTGTTTACCAGTGTTTTGTGTACATAGTAATAAACCTCAAGGAACCATTAAGTGTAGTTCACTTCAACCATCTGTTAGAAACTTATGGAATTTACAAACCACTGTCCTATGACAAAGGTTTAATTCGCAATAATAAATATTGAGGTAAATAATCGAGATAAAAACTATCCTATATTTTAAGTTGGACCAAATTACACACATTAAGCTAAATTTCATCAAGATCGCTTAAGTAGTTTCGGAGTTCATCCCGGGCAAACATCGAGACACGAGACTTTTTATATATATTATAAAATATGGTGTGACCAAAGCAGACACCTTGGTCTTTAAAATAATTTCTCATTTATCGATTTCGGTTAGGCATCAAGCGAGGGAAAAAAAGTTTTAAAAATGATGATATTTTTGCCCCTTAAGGGTTGAATTCGGAGAAAGTTCATCTTAAAATATGATGTAACCAAAGCGGATACTTTAATTTTATCGATTTTGGTTTGGGTATCAAGGGAGATAAATGGCTCGAGACAGAAAAATGCGTTGTAAAAATATTAATACTTTTGCTCTTTAAATGTCGAATTTTGAAAAATTCCTTTCTTAAAATAGGGTGTAAACAAACCGAAGACCTAACGAAGACCTTAGTCTTTAAAATGATACCTCGGTTATCAATTTTGTTTAGTTATCAAGTTAGATAAATAACTCGAGACACAAAAATCGCATTTTAGAAAAACTGGCATTTTTGTCCTTTAAGGATTAAATTCAGAAAAAGTCCATTCTTAAAATATGATCTGACCACAGCGGAGACCTTAATCTTTAGATTGATACCTCATTTATTTATTTCTGTTGGATATTAATGTAGATAAATGGCTCGTGACACAAAAATGCGTTGAAGAACCATTGATATTTTTTCCCTTTAAGGGTAGAATTCCAAAAATCTCGTTCTTATTATATGATGGCACCAAAGCGGAGACGTTACTCTTCATAATCCTACTTCATTTATCGATTTCGGTTTGATATCCAGGGAAATAAATGGCTCGAGACACAAAAAAAAAACAATTTTAGAAGTATTGACATTTTTGCTCTTTAGGGTCGAATTACGAAAAATTCCTTTCTTGAAATATAATGTGACCACGGCGGAGACCTTAATTTTTAAAATGATACCTATTTCGGTTAGATATGAAGGAAGATAAATGACTCGTGACACAAAAGCGTGTTGCAGAAATATTGATACCTTTACCCTTTAAGAGTAGAATTCCGAAAAATTCCTTTCTTAAAATATGAATTGACGAAAGTGGATACCATAAACTTTAAAATTACATCTCATTCATTGATTTCCGTTAAGTATGAGGGGAGATAATGGTTCGTGACAAAAAAAAAAAAAAAAAAAAAAAACACGTTATGGAAATAATATATACGATAATGTCAGATTAATTTTCATAAAGCTTGGGCGACCACCTATATATTTTTAGATAATTTCCTTAAAAAGTACAGATGATTCCATGTGAGAACTATGATGCCAATAGTGAATGTTCAGTGTATCTTGGAGGAACGAATATGAAACAATTATTGAGCAGTGCAGACTTGAAGAGAATCGTGGCTTTCCTGAGGGTCACTGACTACGAGGAAACCGTTAGTCACAGGTGACAGGGTGTCACGAGGGTGAAGGGTTTTGCCAGAGGACACATCATGTAACCTTGAGGAAGCGGTCACCGCACCTAACGAGAGAACCCGTACCGCGCGAAAACATAGCGTCGTTCCCCGAACTTAGCCGAATCTTTCCGACCACTGTGGTCCACACGAGGAGCGAATAAGATATCCACGATATCCCGTGACTTCAGGTGGCCAACCCAGGGCCGGCGCTAGGAATTTCGGGCCCGGGGTAAAATGGGCGACTTTATTTTTTTTTTTTCTTTAGCTCTACAATCTGGCTGGGCGACAATAGGCGGATCTTTGGACCCCTACAGTCCGGGACCCCCCACCAGCCGGCGGGCCCAGGTACTTTTGACCCGCTTACCCTCCCCCCCCCCCTCTAACGCCGGCCCTGGGCCAACCTATGACGCAATCCCAGTGAGCACACAACTTAAATTATGGGAATTTTATGTTAAACATGATGTTCGAGACTGCAAGGGCGGATGCTGCGTGACGCCGTTTCCAACATAGTTTCGGTTGCGGACTCCGACAGCTGTCTTTTCTCGGTGACTTCTGGTGGTGGAAGTCTGACGTTGCCGGCTTGCATATTGGGCCGAATGCTGGAGAGGCATTCACACGGAGACATAGTCAGTAATGCAAGCATGGGCATTACTAGAACAGGCGTGACTTTAGCCGCCTTCTAAGACAGGGCTCCCGTACCGTGGGCCATCTTCGATCACCGGATACATCAGACGCAAAACTACAATGCTAAAGTGTTACGACCGAGCCATCTGATTGTGTATTCCGCGAAACTAAACCCTTGAGCGTCCTCGAGAGGAAAGATCCTTGTTCTAACTTGGTAGATAAAAACCCCACTGTGCTAGTGGCATAATTTTCCAGAACTATTTGAATTATTTTCAAATAGCATATTTTTCATTTGTGGTGCCCTTCCCTATTAATTTCGAGATTGATTCCAAAGTAAATTACAATTGTTTGCTTGCTCATGAAAGCTAATTGTACCTCTGAGCGTTGCTTTGTGATTTTGCCTTCTTGTGTTAATATTAACGGTAAATTCGCTCAGATTTATAATTGCCAGTGATACTAAATAAATCACATATTGTGACAGTTTTCCTGTATTCCAAATATCATCGAGATTCTTGCAAAATCCATATTTTCATTCGTTTATAAAATCAAAATTAAAAATTAATCATTAATTTATAAATGATAACTATTTCGTGTTCTGCATTGTCTCTCACTTCGATAGTTGTAAATTTTTATTCTTAAACCAAACCAAGTGCATCATCTTAATCTACAGACTTTTATTTCACTTTTAAACATAGTCTCCAATTTTTTACACACATTTTTTCCATCATTCTGCAAGTTTGAAAATACTCTTAAGACAGAACTCCATTCCAACAGACCGCAGACACTGACTCACTGCTTGCCAGCGTCTATGCATCTCTTCCTAGATGGTAGTCGGAGGGTGCTATGCCGAAGCTGTAGAGAGGATGTGTAAGTTTTTCACCCAAATGTCCTAATCTCCATAGTGGCTTAAGCAATATGCGGATACGTATTATGGAAAGAACAGATTGTGTGAAACAAAACTAGCCCATTTTCGCATGACGTAAAGAAAGTTATCGATGCAGGTTAGCAAGCTGATGCAATGTTCATGGATTTTCAGAAAGCTTTTGACTCTGAACCACACAACCGACTTTTAGCGAAGATTCGAACATACGGAATATCGGATCAGATTTGCGAATGGATACGTGATTCTCTAACTGGTCAATCACAGTATGTCGTTGTTGACGAGGAAGCCTCTTCCAAGCTAGATGTTACTTCGGGCGTTCCTTAAGGAAGTGTAATAGGACCACTTCTTTTCCTAATATCTCAGTGACAACGTTAATTGCAGGATGCAATTCTTTTCTGATGATGCACTTATCTATAGGGAAGTGAGATGCTCTGACGATTGCTTAGAAATTCAGCGCGGGTGGATGTTATTTCGGAATGGTGCCATAAATTGCAGCTTACACTTAACTGAAAAAAGTGCAAGAAAATGCAAATAAGTAACAAACAGATTCCGTTTGTTCACGAGTACAAAGTTAACAACACAGTTGATGACACGGTTGGTTCCCTGAAGTAACTGGGCATAATAGTACAAAGCAACATGAAATGGGACTTGCACATAACTTCCATCGTAGGCTAAGCTAATTCTAAATTACGATTCATTGGTCGTATTCTGAGAAGTTGTAATGCACGTACAAAGGAAATAGCGTACAAAACACTAGTGCGTCCGCATTTGGATTACTTTTGTGGAGTTTGGGATCCTTATCGCCAGGGGTTGATTGATACGTTAGAGAAAGTACAGAGGTGAGCCGCTCGATTCGTGACTGCTATTTACAGTCCTTACGAAAGTGTCACAGAGTTGATACGTGGGTTGGGATTGTTTGGTGGACAGACGACGTCGTTTTGGTTTGAATTTGTTGGAGAATATGCGAAATTTTTAATTTACGAGTGCAACGAAATAATTCTTCCTCCATCGTAGTTAGGTCGCAATGGCAGGAGGGATAAGATTAGAGAAATAAGATGCCGTACTGATACTTTTATGTATTCTTACTTTCTTCGTTCTTTTCGGGATTGGAAAGCACATAATTAGGACTGGTGCTTAGCACCCTCTGCCACCCACAATATTTATGAGTTGCAGAGTATAGATGTAGATGTAAATCCTATTGAAGGATGATCTTCTTTCCAAACCTTTCGATAACGTAAGCTTTAAATTATTTCTGGCACATCACTATGTCCTACTGCAAGGTTTTCAGCGATGTATTTCACAGCGATACGCCTGTTTTGTTTAACTATCGCAACAACTCTTTCCTTGTTGCATTCAGTGCAGGCAGTTCGAGGGTGCCTACTACGGGGCTCATCATGGATATTCGTGTTACCATCTTTGAAATGATTCCCCCATCTCCTAACACTGCTTGTTTTTTTTTTTTTTTTTTTTTTTTTTTTGGTAACAGTTTAACGTCCCTTTTTAACAACGTGGTCTTTAGAGACGGGAAAGGATGGGGGCAAGGAATGGGAAGGAATTCGGCCATGGCCTTTTGAAGGAAGCATCCCGGCATTCGCCTGGAGTGATTTGGGGAAACCATGGAAAACCCAAATCTGGATGCCCGGACGGGGATTCGAACCGCCGTCCTCCCGAATGCGAGGCCAGAACGCTATCCGTTACACCACCACGCTCGGTAACACTGCTTGTGCCCATACAGACATCTCTATGGGCACCTTGAAGACAGAGGTGAATTTCAGCACCTGATTTTTCCATTTTAACAGGGAATTCAATGATAGCACGCTGTCGAAACGAGACATTGCTGTCCACCATTTTTGAAATATTGGCTGTGGTCACGTGATAGCAGCAAAAAACGTCACAATCTAATAACACGTCGCGTACAAACTGTGATTTTTGACCGTGCCATCATTTAGTTACATTGTTGAAATTTTCAATGTTTATAATGAGTTGCTCATGACTTTCAATATGGCCTTCGTACATTATAATAATATGAAGTATAACATTGGAGGACCAGAGTGCTGAGGCGCCACACACTGACAAGAGCCCAGGCTTCCGCGTACTGGCCGTCATGACTGCTGTCGATAGGCTGACCCCTCATAAACTACACACGCTCATCACACGCTGAACATAGTTGCAGATTTCACGGACAGATGACAACACTTCACTTCTCCTAACAGTATTTAATATGCTCTGCCAGTAGGTACAAATTGTTTGTCGTCAGCAAGGGCATGCGGTGGAAAAACCGTAGCTGCAAATTTGACAATGCCGACCTCAAAATATTGGGAAGAAAGGGTGAAGAAATACACTGAAGAGCCAAAGAAACTGGTATAGGCATGCGTATGCAAACAATGAGATATGTTAACACTCAGAGTACGGCGCTGTGGTCGACAACGCCTATATTAGACAATGTGTCTGACGCAGACATTAGATCGGTTACTGCCACTACAATGGCAGGTTTTCACGATTTAAGTGAGTTTGAACGAGGTGTTATAGTCGGCGCACGATAGATGGGACACAGTATCTCCGAGGTAGCAATAAGGTGGGGATTTTCCCGTACGACCATTTCACGAGTGCACCGAGAATATCGGGAATCCGGTAAAATATCAAACCTCCGAAATCGCTGCGGCCGGAAAAAGATTCTGCAAGAACGGAACCAACGACAATTGAAGAGGATCGTTCAACGTGACAGAAGTGCAACTTTTCCGCAAATTGCTGCAGATTTCAGTTTCGGGCCATCAACAACTGTCAGAGTGTGAACCATTCAACCAAATATCATCGATATGGGTTTTCGGAGCCGAAGGCCCACTCGTGTACTCTTGCTGAGTACACGTCACAAAGCTTTACGCCTCGCCTGGCCCCGTCAACATCGACATTGGACCGGTGTTTGGTCGGAAACGTGTTGCCTGGTCTGGCGAGTCTCGTTTCCAGTTGTATCGAGCAGATGGACGTTTACGGGTTTGGAACCTCATGAATTTATGGACCTGTATGTCAGCAGGGGAATGTTCATGTTGGTGGAGGCTCTGTAAAGGTGTGGGGCGTGTGCAGTTGGAGTGACATGGGACCCCTGATACGTCTGTATACGACTCGGACAAGTGATGTACGTACGCATCCTGGCTGATCACCTGCATCCATTCATGTCCATTGTGCATTCCGACGGACTTGGGCAATTCCAGCAGGACAATGCGACACCCCACACGTCCTGCATTGCTACAATTTTTTTTTAACTGCTTTGCGTCTTTCAACAGCGAGATCTTTAGAGACTGGAAAGGATGGGGGCAAGGGATGGGAAGTAATTCGGCCATGGCCTTTTTAACGAAGCATCCCGGCATTTGCCTGGAGTGATTTGGGAAACCATGGAAAACCCAAATCTGGATGCCCGGACGGGGATTCGAACCGCCGTCCTCCCGAATGCGAGGCCAGAACGCTAGCATTGCTACAGAGTGACTCCAGGAACACTCTTCTGAGTTTAAAAAACCTCCGCTGGCCACCAGACTCCCCAGACATGAACATCATTGAGCATATCTGGGATGCCTTGCAACATGTCGTTCAGAAGAGATCGCCACCCCCTCGTGCTCTTACGGAATTATGGACAGCCCTGCAGGATGCATGGTGTCAATGCCCTCGAGCACTACTTCAGACTTTGGTCACGTCCATGCCACATCGTGTTGCGGCATTTCTGCGTGCTCTCGGGAGCCCTACACGATATTAGGCAGGTGTACCATTTTCTTTGGCTCTTCAGTGTATACATATTGCACCTTGCTGTGTGGTTTAAACGGCCAGATGCTATAAATTATATATTTTAAAAACACTAATTAAAAAACCACCTGCGTGGCTATGCGCATTAAAGCTCCACCGCACCGGATCGAGGAGGTACAACGTGACCAGGTTAGAGCCCTCGCAAGCCGTGCAAGCCGTTCTGATTTTAGGCGGTTTCCCGGAATCACCTAAGTCAAGGTGTGACATAACAAAATATTTTATAAGAAAATTATTTTTTTGTTCCTTGAGTGTAGACAAAAATCAATATATTTCTTATAGAAAAGAATAGGTTCCTAAGGAGATGAGAAATCAATAGATAGAGGCTCACGACATAGAGACAGATCGGTTGCTTTTAAACCATTCATTGCTGAAGAACTTTGCATCTTCGAATACTACAGAAGTTTGATGTAGTTCCTAAAGGAATACAAATTTTGTATAATAAACTGAAAACTGTTGAAAACAAAAAGATTGGATTCTTTATAGTTATAATCAGTTCACAAAATATGAGGTTATATCATAAAGGGTTGGCAAACCACGGCTCCCGACCCTCATACGGCTCTTTGAGGATATTAGTGCGGTTCTTCATATATATTTTATACATCTTTACGGATAATAATGGTACTAGCAGTAATGGCAACATCGATGAGATATAAAGACTACGCTTCACCACTGTGAACAAACGTTTTCCAGCATGAATCTTATTAAAAATGATTTCCGAAACCAAATAACCGATGAGAAATTCATGTTCGAAATTAACACATAGTATGACAAAACATTCTAAGGAAATGCAAGCGCATTGTTCTCCTTAATTAAAATGCTTACTATTTACATGTGAATTATTTATGTATATACTATTTACACAACCATATGTACTATATTGCATTGATTATTTAATGAAATATGTTAATACCTTAATTATAACTATGGCTCTTATAATTTTTTCTTAACGCTTTTAATGGTGACACTGGCTCTCTAACTTCTAAAGTTTGTTGAACACTGAGTCATAAGTGAATGCTGGACCGGTGCCCAATTCTTCTCCACATAAACTACACAATTCACATACAGAAGTAGCCTACACTTTTCATATATAATACAACTTAAACAGACAAACATTCCATCTTTAGGATACTTGCTCTAGATCTAACAAATCTGATGTATTGTGACCTCCACCCCCCTACCTCCTCTTGATTCATAATACTTTTTTCCATCGCCTCAATTTTTTTCGTCCATCTATCGCATGTCGCATTACAGCCGGCCAGGCGCATGCGCGCAGGTATCACGTGACCTAGTGCGGAGGCAGAAGCCTCATGTCCATTAACACTCAGTTGAGATCTGTCTGGCGTCGACTACAGTTGAACTGAAGCAAAGTAATAACAACTTCGTCACCGATCAGCATTCATACCAGAAATACAGTAATAAAACGAACACATTTCCAGTATCAGCTTTCAGGGCATCAACGATTCATAAAGAGCAAGGAGGAACATACGTCGATGTCGTTTACCATACTCAAGACTTAGTTTACATTGATCTTAGTCGCGTCACTAGTTTAAACTGCTTTTACACCGTATCGGAAGATGGCAAAAAAAAATTTCATCACACTGGTCATCCAGTTACTAAACAAATACAGGATTTAAGATTAGAATGGAGCGTCTTTCGTTGAATCTCCAGATTACTATTGCCGATGCAATCTCGAATTGTATTATGAGCCAACGGGGTTTCTCGATGATAACATTTACGAGCTCATCAGAAGATGTTTTTACTTTACTGACAAAATCAATCAACACCCTTATTTTATCCGAAACTAATTTAAACAATATTGAGGAAATAAATGTTCCCAATTACCATTGTGTGAGTCGACAGAAACATATTAATTCTCGATATGTTGGAGTAGCTATATTACAAAACAATGACAATTCATTGAGAGTTCAATCGGAAATGCAAGTATACATAAATTACATGAGTATTAGTCAAGCAACTACATCCGAATGTGCTGTGGGAGATTTTTGTGCAGCTATTAGTCAACTTGATAACAACAGAAAACTTGTAATCGCGTCAATTTATATTAAAGGAAATCAAAAGATAAATGATATCATAGATTTTCTAGATTTTCATTTTGCTCCATTTGCTACGTCTTCGGCACAAATTTTCCGTTCACGAGAAATATATTCGCGAATACCTATTATTTTATCTGGTGATTTGAATACAGATTTTAAGAAAGAGAAATCTGCTCCACTTACTGAATACTTGAGAGAAGTATTCAGTCTTGAAATGAAAAATGATAGAAATATACCAAACACGAGATATGGTACTTCAATCGATGCGGTTTTTTTAGATAACCTACATTGAAAAAATAGAATGTAAGACATTGTTTACATATTTTAGTTACCATAAAATGTTAATTACATTTATAAACTATGATACTCGAGGTGAAGATGAAGTTATTGATAGAATAATTGAAGTTCAAAATGATTCAATGATTTAAATAAATATTGTTCTAAGTTTTTAATATGCGTCTTTCATCTAAATGATTGTATTTAATATGTATTCCGTACTCTAATGCGTAGATTGAAATTAAAATTTATAGTTGGATATCTTGTTTACTGTTGATTTCCCATTATCATTCCCATTTTTCAATTCTTAAGTTAAGATTAAGAACGCAATTTTAATATCCTAAATCGAATAATTTTCCGAAAATTTTCAGTTAAATTCTTTAAAAAGTTTCACTTGCTTCGTGGTTTCATAAAACCACACAGTTGTTTTATGGCTTTGAGCTTCTTCGAGGTCATTATAAGCGGAAAAGGAGTGGGGGCAAGGAACGGGAAGGAATTCGGCCTTGGTCTGTTTGAAGGAGTCATCACGGGAACCATTGGAAAACCCAAATCTGGATGGTCGGAAGGGCCTTCGAACCAACGTTCTCCAGACTGCGAGGCCAGAGCGTTACCACTCATTTACTACTCTCTTTCACTCCAGCTACTTGTGCAAAAAGATAACTGGTGTCTATGTAGTCCATAGTAGCTGAAACGAGAAACAAAGAAGAAACATGCTTGGGAAGAAAAATATAAATGCTTTTATCAAAAATATCAGCGAAAAAGTAGACATATAGCTATCAGCACATTTAAATTTTTTACTCTTATGCTTCTAAAGCGATATAACAATTCGCAAACAAACTATAGAATTTGAGTGCAGATTTATTGTTAACGAGTGGGAGTGCCACACAAGCAGCCGCGTCGAACTTCGCTCTCGACGGTTAGTTCGTTTTGATCGGGAAAAACGAAACGCAGAACTTTCAAAAGTCACGATGGTGGGATATTACTGTTTTAGTGAATGTGTGAGTAAGTGAATCAATAATCGCTAAACAAACACTGGCTCTGTGAACAATTATTTGGTTTGCTATTGGTTGCGGCAGTCACCGGCTTCACCGCACAGTTCAACGCAACGCGACGTCAGCAAGTTAACAGCTCAGCGGTGTCCAACAACTGCAACGTAAGTAAAAGGCGTTCGCAATACCTTGGCGGCGGATTCCTCAAGTGCAAATAAAACCAATGAAAACCCAATGCTAGCTGAAAAATATGAAAATCTGGTTGGCTATTTAATTGAGTACTTGGGCAAAAAATTGAATGAAATGCTGCTCCGTGAAATTAAAGACAAGCTTGCCAGTTGGGCGGTTGCGGTTTCTTTCATAGAAGGAAAAAACTCAGAATTAAACAAAGAAGTAGAGAGGCTAAATAAAACAATTGAGGAACTGAAGTCAAATGGAAACACAACTTCTCGGCCAAGCTATGCTGCAGCGGCCAGTAAGGCGAGTTTAACAAAAAATAAAATCACACCCGCGAAAACTTGTAGTCGTTGTGATCAGAATAATCACAAGCGTGATCAATGCGATAAGAAGTCGATGCCTCAAACGTGTATCCCATGCCAGAAAAGAGGTAAGTCATGCAAAAAAAAAAGTAGGAAAGGATTGTACCACGTATCAACTGCTACTGCAACGCCTAGTCAACAGAATAGATTATGGGTAGTCTACAATCCAGTTGCAGTATAGATCAAGAAATGATGGCGAATACAGCAGACCTGATATACAGAGTAGTTGAAATAGCAGTTTGAAAAGTGAGAATGAAGAATCAAAAGAAGAGGGACAATCCCCCGTCTCGTAGACGAAGAAATGCTGCAAGAGTCGAAACATTTAGGTAGAAGAAGGCAATTGAAATGCAGAAAATGATGGTAAACGAGGGCGTGTAAACAGATCGGCAGCAGTTAATAGACGAAAAATTGGACAAAATATCCTCCACCAAGTATGCGTACCAGCCAAATAAAACACCCGAACTTTGTGATAAGCAAACCGAATCCCATTACTGCAGATCCAGCGGTATTGTACGCCGATTTTGAAGATAAACTTCGGCTAACTAGACTCGGAGAAGTGCATACACTTACACTTGCCCTCCAACATTTGACAAGAGTCCTCCATCCTGGCGGTAAAAACATAATGTTCCCACAACCTTCGGCAATCAACAGGATACAATTGAGATCATTAAAAATTCCGACAGATCCATCTCAACTCCTGGCTCTATTTCACAACATTTTCGAGAGAAGAGGAGAAATATTTGATCCTGAGAAAACATACAAGTAGTTTGTCATGATCCACAGACGCATTCTGTTAGATACAAGACTACCTTGGCCCCAGTGCAATGTGCATACAAGACACCCGTAAACTCCATGTTAAAAGTTACTCAGGGAAGCGCCATGGTTCTACAAGAAATCAGAACGGTGGCTGAGGAATTGAGATCAGATATTATTTGCCTACAAGAACCGTACTCCTGGCAAGGCAAAATCCCGCACATTACTGTAACATCACGAATAATCACAGAGGGCAATAACCCAATCGCAGCAATAATCGTTTTAAATAAACAAATAACAGTTACTAGAATTACGCAGTTATGTGATGAACACACGGTATGTGCTGAGATAAGAGCAGCATAGGGTAGCATCATACTTATAAGCAAGTATTTCCAGTACAGTGACGAGATCTTCCCATACCTAGATAGAATACGGCAGATAGATGCAGCTCTGGGAAATTATCCACTAGTTATTGCAGCGGACGTCAATGCGAAGTCTGCTCTTTGGCACAGCAAAAAGACTGACAGGAGAGAGAAACTTCTAGAAGAACTGTTAAGCGAATTGGATCTAGAGGTTAGAAACCAAGCATATAATCCTCCTACTTTCTGCAACAGCACTGGTGCAAGCACAAATACTGAAGTATGAATTACAAACATTTATGCAGGAAATCTGCTTTGGAGTTTGAGAGTGCTTGACAACAAGTGATCATAATTTGACTGTCTATGAACTGGGCAGAATGCAGACAGAAGAAAGTAGTGACAACGGAAGCATTAAAACAGAATATAGCATCAGGAAAGCTGCATGGGAAAACTTAAGGAATGTGTTCACTCCACCGGATTTGCCAGAAAACCACTTCGATGTAGACAAAGGCGCAAGAGAGCTGACATCTGTCATACAAAGTGCCATGAAACGGGCAATACCACTACTGAAAAAATATGGACAAAAAAACTTCAGAAACTAAGAGTAAACACGAGAAGAGCGAGAAGAACGTATCAACGAATGGTGGCAGCAGACAGAAGTATCCTCCTCGAGTAATACAGGCAGAAGAGGCAGATTTTCAAAGACGCCATGAGAGAGACAAAACAAAAATGCTGGGAAGCTTTCGTGAGATAAAACCTCATCAACAATCCAAGGGGTGTTCCTTACAAAATAGCTGCAGGTAAAATCAAGCCTCCCACAATACTATCCACAGTAAACAGAACAGATGGACGATTAACCACGAATTTGAGAGACTCAGCGGAGGCGTTATTAAAAGTTTTGCTTCCTGATGACAACCCGGATGAAGAAACAGTAGAACAAGCTACACTACGAAAGAACATGTGGCAGCCCTGCTGGAGTCCAGAGGAAGGAAGTAATATTACACCCGAAAAAGTTTTTTTTTTTTTTTTTTTTTTTTTGTAACAGTTTAACGTCCCTTTTTAACAACGTGGTCTTTAGAGACGGGAAAGGATGGGGGCAAGGAATGGGAAGGAATTCGGCCATGGCCTTTTTGAAGGAAGCATCCCGGCATTCGCCTGGAGTGATTTGGGGAAACCATGGAAAACCCAAATCTGGATGCCCGGACGGGGATCCCGAAAAAGTAATAACCGCGATAAACAAAATGAAAAAAGGAAAGGCTCCCGGTCCTGATGGAATTCCAGCCCAGGTCCTGCAAGAGTTAATCATAAAATTAACCCCCGTCTTATGCAGGCTCCTGAACGAATGCCTATATCAGGGTAGAGTTCCGGGAATATGGAAGAAAAGCGAGGCGGTAATTGTAAAGAAAGGAGACAAGGATCCTCTTCAACCGAAATCTTACCAGCCGTTTTGTTTATTGAATGTGCTTGGCAAAGTTCAAGAGGAGATTCTATACAAAAAATTACAAAGCCACCGGGAGGTTCAGAGAATGAATCCTAGTCAATATGGATTTAGAATCGAGAAGTCGACAGTGGATGCAATAAATCGGTTGATGGAAATAATTTGTAGCAGTACAAAAAACTAAGTAGTAGGCATAATTATTGATATCTCGGGTGCTTTCGACAATTTATGGTGACCCGCCCTGTTTGAACGGCTGAGGGAGATTGGTTGTCCAAGAAGATTATTCTACACCTTCAGGGACTATTACAAATCTAGAACTGCTTCCTTGAGATGCCAGACCTCTTTCATCAGGAAGACCGTTACTAAAGGATGCCCGCAAGGTTCGGTTTGTGGTCCCATATTCGTGGATATAGGGATGGAACCAGTGATTGAACTATTACAAAGAATACCTTAACTTCTAGGTCTAATAGCTTTTGCTAATGACCTTCTACTACTCGTGGAAGGAGCAACAAGAGCAGAAATTGAGTACAATAGTAATCTAGTACTTAACTGCCTTAGCCAATGGTGCAGTAAAGTCAAGCAGAGTTTAGCACCACATAAAACAACATTTATGTTGCTCAAGGGCAAGCTGACTCGGCAACCTACTATAAGAATCGACGGTAAATCTATTCATAGAAACCCAGTGTGCAGGTACTTAGGCATTCGATTGGATGAACGCTTAAACTTCGAAGCCCACTTAAAGAAGACAATAGCACGAGCAGTGACGGTCATGAATAAAATCATTATTATCGGCCAACGAAAATTCACTGTTCCAGTCAAAACAATAAGACTATACCATGACGCAATTTTATCCCCTTTAGCGGGCTACTCAGCAAGTGTGTGGGCAAAGTAACTAAGAAAAATAAAACTAAAACGGCGAGTCAGACGTGTCCAAAGAGGAATACTTTTAAGATTGACAGTAGCATACCGAACCGTGGCAACAAATTCATTAACCGTTGCCATTGGTGTATGGCCACTAGATCTTGAAGTAAGGAAACGGGGTGCCATATATTGGGCTCGGAAAAGGGAAACAAGGTACGGTAGCAGAAATTGTAGGCAGCAAAGCAACGTCGGAGATGCACATTCGGAAGCTCCTATTGGCGGAGTGGCAAGAAGAATGGAACAACAGTGAAACAGGTCGAAGAGCATATGATATGTTCCCATCCATAGAGGAGAGGTTAAAGTTGAAGTACCTTCAACCTTCTCCGGGACTGGTACACTACATTAAAGTTCACGGGTCATACAATAGCTGGCTCCGAAGTCGAAATATTGTGGACTAAAGCAGGTGCGAATGTGGAGAAGAGAGTACGCCGGAGCACGTGGTATGGGAATGTGTAAAAACAGCCAGTTTGAGAGAACACCAACAAACTCGGCTGCAAGGTAGGAGAATATAAAATAAATAAATAAATAATTGATAAAATTGCGATTGAGCACCCGCTCTGGTGGCAATCTCCCTACGCCCCCTCCCTTTCCCCTTCAAAGCTATTTTTGCTCTCTACTAATTTTTACTTTAAATTCTTTCAGTGTTTCCGATAAGTTATTCATCAATTCTCTTGGCAATTTATTCCAGTCCCTCATTCCCTTTCCTAAGAAAATTTTCCCACACCCTTATGCCTGAAATCAAGTGCCAGCTTGTGGTCATGGTCAGCCTTACACTTCCAAGCACCTCTCTTAATTTTCCCACAAATATCTTTCAATGCTTCATCACCAGCATAGGCTTTGTACACTCCCATGACTCTCTTCACCCTCCTTCCATCCTCCAATAAATCCCACTCCAGCTCCTTTATCATATTAGTTACCGATTGTGTTCTGCTGTAATTTCCAAAGACAAACCTGGCAGCCCTCCTTTGCACCCCCTCCAACTCCTGTATTTGATACCCAGAATGTGGATCCCAAACGACACCACCATATTCCAGCAGTGGTCTGACCAAAGTTTTGTGCCCCAATTCCCTTAACTCTCTAGTGCATCCCCTAATCACTCTTTCCAACAGGTGAAGGATTTTGAACCCTTTCCCTACCACCTGTCCAATGTGTCCTGCCCAGTTAGGTTTGCTATCAAATGTAATGCCAAGGTATTTACATTTCGAGTCTTCAATATGTAGCTCCATCCCCACTTTATAAGCGTAATCAACCTCTGGCTTTTTATCTGTGTACCTAATAAGCTGACTCTTCTTTGCATTTATCTTCATCCCATGATGACTCATCCAGCTAGTTATACTATCTAGATCACCCTGCAGCTGTTTACAGTCTTCTATTGTTTTGATCCTTTTATTTAACATTAATATTCTACATACTACGCGAGGAAAGTTTGTGGCATTTGCTGGACGAGGCAGCTGATCTAGCCTCAAAATTTTGGAAGGAGGAATTTTAAAAAGGAAAAATGCCGAGCGAAATCAAAGGCCACAGATAGCAGAAGAGGAGAACACAATTAAAATTCGTGGAATAGAGGAAACTAATTCCAGAAACAAATGCAGAGGGAACAATGATGCTGGAAGTCTGGCTTTCACAACATTGGATTGACGGAAGATATCCTACGACAATGAGCAACATCAGTCGTCGGAGGAACTTAAGTGTGCTCCAGAGAGGCCGTCTTCTGAGCGACATCTGGGGCCGTCTTGGTATTCCAGGAGGTCAACTATTGATGGCCTGGGCGGCTGACTTCGCCCCTGGTTCCAGGGGAATCTACCTTTGGAGAGCAATCAACAACACCAAGAAAAAATGAACATTAGTGGAACCGACGTGCGGCTGTTACAATTGGTGGTGGTAATAGTAGTATTAGTAGTAGCAGTGGTATTAGTAGTAGTAGTAGTAATGTTAGTAGTAATAGTAGTAGTAGATGTAATAGTGTTGTGGTACCCATTCTGTTTAATAACAGTAGAAGTTATAGAGATATTGGAACTTGAATCAAAATTTTCTTGCATTCATTGTTTATATTCGAATAAGTTATACATATATAAGATATAAATATATATACATGTAAAATAATGGAAATAAGGGCCTAGATTAGATACTAGGTGCAAGGTTATGTTGAATATGGAAAATAAATAATAATAACAATGATGATGATATCTCGACGACGAGACCTCAGACATGCGACATTAAATCGTTCTACAGAAAAAGGATAGTAGCATTTCCGTCTTTTATAACAATTCAAAGTATTTAACTAAACGCAAAAAACTGGTTAGAAACAATACTCCATTGATTTTAATACAAATTTTGCAGCCACATGACTAAACATTAAACCACGAACAACAAGCCAGTTAAATTGAAAATCGTTAGTCAATTCACATTAAGATGCACATGCAGTAGTAAATTATGCATGTGTATGTAGGCTCCTTTGGGCCAACTTTTTTTTCTGTCATCAGTTTTTGACTGGTTTCATGCAATCCTCCATCATGTGCTAACCTCTTTATCTCTTACAGGCCACGTCCTCAATTATCTGCTTCATATATTCTAATCTCTGTCTTCCTCTGCAGTTCTTACCTTCGACTGTTCCCTCCACTAACAAATTAACCAATTCAGCATGTCTCAAAATATGACCCACCAGCCTCATCTTTCTGTCAGCTTCTTCCACAAACTTCTTTTCTCACCCGTCATTTCCAAAAATTGTTCGTACTTTGTCTATCCACTTAATTTTCAGCATTCTTCCTTCTGCTCAAGGACCAAGTTAAGCCTTCGTTTTTATTTTTTATTTTATTTTATTTTATTTTATTAGCTTGAATTTTACTATCGACTCAGTTGAGTTCCAGCAACCGTCGAGTCAAGTGCCGTATTTTCTGTGTCTTTTATTTTAAAGTCTTGTAGGTAGATTTTATCTTTGAATATCTTCTGTCGTCGCAGAGGAGGTGCTAGTTGAGTCCAGCAACCGTCGAGTCAAGTGCCGCCTTTTCTGAGTATTTTATTTTAAAGTGTTGTAGGTAGATTTTATCTTTGAATATCCTCCGTCGTCGCTGAGCAGTAGCTAGTTGGTCCCCAGCAACCGTCGTGACGAGTGTCGCCATCTGTTTACATAATTTAAAGTGTTGTGGTAGCGTTTGATTTATTTTCGTTAATTGAATTATAACAGCGTGCTCCAATCGTGATCGCATTTATTTGCTTTTTCTATAGGGAAGTATATAGAGCTTATTTGTTTTTTTATTTAGTACATTGGTTGGCTAACACCGTTCATCAGTACGTCCTATTAACTACTAAGTGCAGTCGTCTGGTCTAAATTCAATTCCTCAGGAGGTTCTCTTTAGGTCGTGTAGCGGATGGTAGTAAAGTGTGAACAGTTAATTAGGATTACTCGGTTAGTTCAACTTTTACCCTCTCCGTAGTTTTTGCTTTATAAGTAATATGTGTAGGGACTGTGACTGCTGTGTGCAGACGCGGGTTGAGGTGGCAGATCTTCACGCTCAGCTTGCAGCTTTGCTAACTAAAGGTACGAGGCTGGAAGCTGCCGTAGGTGACTGCAGCAGATGTGGAAGGGGTGACCCTGACGAAGCAGGTGTTGTCACAGGTTCTCCCCTGCCAAATATCGTACCTGCAGTCCAGGCTGAGACTTCGGGGCCTGTGCGGCAGTCACCTGATAGTGTCTGGCGCGTGGTTTCCGGACGTCGACGCCGCATGCGGGGGCAGGAGTACAGGTCTGAATCCCAGGAGGGCAAGCCTGTACAACTGTCCAATAGGTTTGATGTGTTGTCTGGATCTGATTCAGATCCACAATCGTCAATCAGCGAGTTGCCAGCCCCCCCGCCCGCTAGGTCTGGGCGATCACAGAAGGGGATTCTGGTGATAGGTAGCTCCAACGTTAGGCGTTTCATTGAGCCCCTTAGGGGCATGGCGAACAGGTCTGAGATGAAGTCCAATGTCCATTCTTTGTGCATTCCGGGCGGTCTGATCCATGATGTGGAACAGGCCATCCCGGATGCCATTGAGCGGACGAGGTGTAGCCAGCTGCGGATTGTAGCTCATGTCGACACCAATGATGCTTGCCGCCTTGGGTCGGAGGGTATCCTCTCTTCCTTCCGGCGGCTTGCTCATACTGTGAGCTCTGTGGTTGATGACCGCAAGATTTCGGCTGAGCTAACCATCTGCAGTATTGTCGATAGAACTGACTGTGGACCTCTGGTTCAGAGCCTAGTCGAGGGTCTAAACCAGAGACTGCGTCGTTTCTGCGATAATCATGGCTGCAGATTCCTTGATCTTCGCCCTGGGGTCGAATCGTGTAGGGTTCCCTTGGATAGATCAGGTGTGCACTACACACGTGAATCGGCTACACGGGTGGCAGGGGCCGTGTGGAGTGCATTGGGGGATTTTTTAGGCTGAGGGAGGAAGACCCGTAACTGGGATTACAGTCACGGGCAGCCCAATTAAACTCGGCACCATATGTTAGGAGTAGCGAAAATCAATCTCGATCGTTAAAAGTACTCGTTATAAACTGTAGAAGTGTTTGTAATAAGCAGCCTGAGCTTGAAAGCGTTATTAGTAGCACAGAAGCTGATATAGTATTAGGTACTGAAAGCTGGTTAAAACCGCAGAAATTTTTAACCATAGCATGAATGTTTTCCGTAAGGATAGGTTACATTCTAATGGAGGTGGTGTATTTATAGCTGTTCGTAAACACCTGTCGTGTAACGAAATAAATATTGATACGGTCTGTGAAATCCTATGGATTAACTAATAGTAGCTAGGACAAAACTTGTAATAGGGTCTTTCTATCGTCCACCAGATGCAGATGTAGGTGTTGCTGAGGCCTTAAGAAATAACGTAAGTAATATAGCTCGTCAATTTCCGGATCATGGAATAATACTAGGAGGCGACTTCAACTTGCCGTATATTGACTGGAGTAATTACGCCCACGTTACTGGTGGCAGGGATAAAATATCCTGTGAGATTATTCTCGACCTTTTCTCAGATCTTAATCTTGAGCAGCTCGTCACTGAACCAACGCGGTGCGACAGCGACAACGAAAACGAAAACATTTTAGATATTCTCGTTACAAATAGGCCTGAATTATTTACGGACATTTCTACCACCACGGGAATAAGTGATCATAAAGCTGTAATTGCTACAGTAAAATTAACAGTCAAGCGCAAAAAGAAAGGGTTGTTTACAGGTTCTAAAAGGCCCCAAAGGAGAGTTTAAGAACGTTTTTGAGGGATAAATACATTACCTTTGTAGAAGGAAGAGGCTCGGTTGAAGAGATGTGGCTTCGATTCATAAATATAGTCAGGGAAGGTATGGACTTACATATACCGAAAAGGACAATCAGGGACGGGAACGATCCCCCGTGGTATACGCGTGAAGTCAAAAGGTTACTTAAAAAGCAAAGGAAGATTCATGCACGCTCAAGAAGGACGATGTATAGGAGTGATTTAGAAAAACTAGCTGAGACAAGAGGACAGGTCAACAATGCGATGCGCGAAGCCTTCAATGACTTTCGATGCAACTCACTTTCCAAGAGCCTCATTGAAAATCCAAAGAAATTTTGGTCATATGTAAAAAAAATAGTTGGTTGTGACAACAATATGCCAGTTCTACTAAAAGACGGTCGGGAAGTTGATGACAGCCGCGACAAGGCTACCGTATTTAACGCCGAATTTAAAAATTCCTTCACTGATGAAAACATGGAAAACATTCCCGTTTTTCCACGGCGTGTTGAATTTCAAATGGATCCAGTACAAATTGATAGTGTAGGTATCATAAAGCAATTAAAGCTCCTGAAGTGGGGGAAAGCGCCGGGTCCCGATGGTGTACCAGTAAGAGTATTTTCGGAATAAGCGGAAGAAATAGAACCATTTCTGTCAGATATATTTCGTAAATCTTTAGAGGAAAGAAAAGTACCTTCTGACTGGAAAATTGCGCAGGTGATACCCGTTTTCAAGAAAGGAGATCGGAGAGATCCTAGGAATTATCATCCGATATCGCTAACATCTGTTAGCAGTAGAATTCTGGAGCATGTCATATGCTCTAACGTTATGAAGTTTCTAGATGAAAACGAGCTACTTACAGCATACCAACACGGATTTCGGAAGAACCGATCATGTGAAACGCAACTGGCTCTATTTTCGCATGATGTAATGAAAGTTATTGATGCGGGATCACAAGTTGATGCTATTTTCTTGGATTTTCAGAAAGCTTTTGACTCTGTACCACACAACCGACTCTTAGCGAAGATCCGAGGGTATGGTAGGCCTATATCTGATCAGATTTGCGAATGGATACGCGATTTTCTAACTGGTCGGTCACAGTATGTCGTTGTAGACGGGGAAGCCTCTTCTAAACTAGATGTTACTTCGGGCGTTCCTCAAGGAAGTGTAATAGGACCACTTCTTTTCTTAATTGTTATAAACGATCTCGGTGACAACGTTAATTGCTGGATGCGATTGTTTGCTGATGATGCACTTATTTATAGGAAAGTGAGGTGCTCCGACGATTGCTTAGAAATTCAGCGCGATCTGGATGTTATTTCGGAATGGTGCCGTGAATGGCAGCTTACACTTAACTGTAAAAAGTGCAAGGCAATGCACATAAGTAATAAAAAGACCCCGCTTGCTCTGGAGTACAAAGTTAACAATTCAGTTGTTGACACTGTAGATTCCCTGAAGTATCTAGGCGTAACAGTACAAATCAACATGAAATGGGACTTGGACATAACTTCCGTTGTAGGAAAAGCTAATTCCAAACTACGATTCATAGGACGTATTTTGAGAAGGTGTAATGCTCATACAAAGGAAATAGCGTACAAAACACTAGTGCGTCCGCATTTGGAATACTGTTGTGGAATTTGTGATCCGTATCGCAAGGGATTGATTGACACATTAGAGAAAGTACAGAGAAGAGCCGCTCGATTCGTGACTGCTAGTTACAGTCCTTACGTAAGTGTCACAGAGCTAATTCGTGGGTTGGGCTGGGATTGTTTGGCGGACAGACGACGTCGTTTTCGTTTGAATTTGCTGGAGAATATGCGAAAATCTTTAAGTTACGAGTGCAACGAAATACTTCTTCCGCCAACGTATTTAGGTCGCAATGACAGGAGGGATAAGATTAGAGAAATAAGATGCCGTACTGATTCATTTATGTATTCCTTCTTTCCTCGATCTGTTCGGTATTGGAATGCGCAGAATTAGGATTGGTGCTTAGCACCCTCTGCCACCCACAGTATTTGTGATTTGCAGAGTATAGATGTAGATGTAGATGTACACATCGTGTCACAGCTAGTATGGTTTGCCCTACAGTTTGACGTGGAATTCGAATTACGGAACGTCCTGGCGTAGCTCATATGATCAAACACAACATTAAAAATTCCTATGCCTACCGAGATTCGAGCCCAGCACCAGAGCAATGAAAATTTTGAAAACAAGCGCCTTAACCACCGAGCTACCAGATCACTGTAAAGTAGTATATTATACTTAGAAGCAATTAATTGCAATCCGTTTTTATTTACAGTTAAAACACACGTTTACAGTGTAAATATAACCGTTACTTCTAAAGGAAAACAATATCCATTTTATTGTACGTTATTATTGGTTAGAGAACTGTTCCGCCTTGTGGCATATCACTATGTAATTTCTGGTACAAAAACGTTGTTATGATATTTTTGCTGGTAAAATGGCTGAACATATTCAAGTATTCACTTCAGCACCAGCAGATCATATCATCCGTATGGTGTGCAAGTAGGTATTAATTCATAAAAATAAATACGACATGAATGAAATTTCGCGACAAACAATAGGTTCAATCTCAGAATTACAGTTTTACGGACACTGAAGGGAAAATATATTGTACCTTCAGTGAAAGCCATTTATGAAAATACCCGGACAACACCTGGAAACAAAACAACGGTTTGGCGATCCATGGTTGATAGCTTTGTATCCTTCGATAACTGTTATTTTTCTGATCTTCTGCCAGAACAAACCAACTTTCAGTCGCGAACTCACGGACTTGTATCCCTCAACACTGTAGATACTCAGCATTAATCCATGTCTTTAATATTTTGCTGATACGATCGGAAATATTACATAGAAGTGAATTACGCTTTCATCTGAAACTGCATATCACGTCTGGTTGCTATAGCTTTGTCTATCGTAACAGTCAATTTGTATAGAGTATACAAGTTGGCTGGGAGAACGGCACAAGTTCAATAACCATACAATCGCCACCAAACTATTCGTTGGATAGAATTGTTCAGTCTCCTAATACAGTTCCAGAAATAAAAGTCACTGTCGGATAACTGATTCACCTTCAATGAGTGTTCGTTTAAACTGCCAAACAATACCTTATACATATTGCTATGGGACAAAAATGAAAACAGACCAAGTATGAGTTTGGTAAAACGAGAATTAAGGAGTTTAATGATAATTTAACGAACTGGTGATTTTGTGTTCAACTGGATTTAATAATAGCACAATCGCTGTAGCTATACACTAAGAACAGAACCGCTTCGAAACTACCGGTATCCTCATAACCGGAATGTCTTGAAATGTGATAATTCCTTAATCGTGGGATGAAAGTTTAATCACGATTGTTCTATAGATAATCGCCAAGCTTAGCAGTTTCTTCGAGATAAGGTCGAGCCTAGCCTTACTGGAACCATCTCATAGAACATCATTCCTCGCAACTGATTGAGTACGGAGACAAATCGGTCGGGACTTCTGTGGACGAGCCGGAAAATAGAGGCAAAGCAAACATATTCTGCCTATCCTGAACCAGAAACAAAATAAAAATAAGAAATTTAAACTACAAACCAAAGGCGGCCGCGTAGTTAATGCAGTAGAGCGCCTGACCGTGGCCGGGACGACTGGGGTTCAATCCCGACGAAGCTGAATGTCTGCGCAGGCCCACTCAGCCTGCTAGCCAATGAAATTCGACGGGAAGGTAAACAACGGCCGGAGCGTGGCGCTGACCCCGTCACATCCATTCTTGTGCCGAAGGTTGTGATGGGAATGCGGAGCTCTACCTCCGGGAAGCGGCAGGAGCCGTCGGATCCCCGTGACCTTTACATTACTACAAACGAAACGAGATGCCTAATCTCATGCAAAGTTACACCAAGGCCGCAGTTATAGTATTACAGTCAAAGGAGCATGTACTTGCTCTCCGTCCGGGCATCCAGATTTGGGGTTTCCATGGTTTCTCCAAATCACTCCTTCAACAGGCCATGGCCGAATTCTTTCCCGTTTCTTGCCCCCAGTCCTTTACCAACTCGATTTTTTTTTAAACTGCTTTACGTTTCTTAACAGCGAGGTCTTTAGAGACGGGAAAGGATGGGGGCAAGGAATGGGAGGGAATTCGGCCATGGCCTTTTGAAGGAAGCATCCCGGCATTTGCCTGGAGTGATTTGGGAAACCATGGAAAACTCAAATGGGTTGTAAAGGGTATGTAGAGGTTAGCACAGGATAGGATGGGATGGAGGATTGCATCAAACCAATCGATAGACTGACGACAGCAAAAAAAATACAAAAAAATACATTGGTGAAACAGGAAGCACCTTAAAGGAGAGGCTGAGTGATCATGCCAGGCATTTAAAAACAACGACGAAAGAAAATCTGTTATAGTTTTAATATTCAGCTGACAGTAAAAATTATATTATTTTAGAGGCACGTTACAACTTGACCACATTTGGTCAAATTTAAAAAAAAATAATACAAAAAAACAACAACAACAACACCAACGACCCCATCCGACATCCTATGTCGGATTACTTCCCTGACGTCACTACGGACGATTAGCGCTCGTGCTGCTATCTATAGTAAAAAGCAATCATCTGATGAAAGCCGCAACACGATGGTTGAAACTTTATGTTCTAATAAATGGACGCGGCTCCACCCAGAGAACGACCGCAGTCAGCATCTCGACCTACTCCCCAAGCTGCCATCGTCACCAACTGTGAAAATGGAGTCTGGGGATTTAGCTTTCTAGTTGTAGACGTAACTTGCATTCAGTTGCTATATCTAGTACCAAGTCTTAATAAGAGAGAATAGTTAGAAGATTCTATTTGGTCGTAAATAACTGAATCATCTGCAGGTTGCAAGAATTATTCATATAAATCGAGGAGCTTATCACAGACTTCACTTCCACCAACGTATGGAATCAGCCACTGTGAACTAGAGATTACGTTTCTTTCTTAAAAATTGCGATAACCAGTGTAAATTCGTTCATCTAAACCATGATTGCGAAGTTTATTTAGTAACTTAGTATGTGGAATCACATAAAAATCCCTTTTTAAAACTCAGTAGTAATAATTCAACCTGCAAACGAGCATGAACTCCGTGGAGGTGTGAGTTGAAAAGCGAATCGTGTCTATGATGACCCCATTGCTTCGACATAGGCATTGAGGAACGGCAGTGTGATTCACTGGTGTAAAATGATTACATAGATATAGAAAGGTGAATGCAATTTTAAATGACAGCAAAGGCACAGTAACACTTTCTGGGAAGTTAAATTAAAAAAACACACACACACATACACAATCAGGAACGCTCCTCTTTGCAAGTTAAAATCTAGCTTTTTTTCTGAGAAATTTAGGACATACAAACCATTAATGCATACTGAAACGCTTAAATAAACTCAGGTCAGTGGGATTGTCCAACAGTTACATGGGACAGTATTTTTTTCATTGCTTCCAATACTTATGACAGGTATCACAAGATACATCTTTTATTCGGCTGAATCATATTCTTGCTCCACAAAAAAGATATATATTTATTCAAATGTGTATAAATTCCACTCTCGAGGCTTGGATAGAATTAAGAAGAAGTTCCATCTGGGCCGGCTACCTTTTAGTTCTGTAATTTTAATACTGTAATACAATCCGCATCAGTAATATCTACAAATCACTCCAGGTGAATGCCGGAATGCTGCCTTCAAAAAGGCCATGGTCGAATTCCATTCCGTTCCTTGCCCCAGTCCCATACCTCCTCTAATGACCTCAAAGTCGAAGAGGCGTAAAGCCATAAGTAAAAAAAAAGTAATATCTAATAATTTCATTGGTAAAGCGACAGTTGCGATTACGACAGGGCATGGTATCCGGGAGGACGTGGATTCATATCCCATCCAACCAACCAGATTTCGGTTTTTCATGGTTCCATGAATGTTGAGATAGTTCCTTCAAAAGGTCTTCCCGTTCCTAATCCCCGGTCCTTTCCCGCCACTAATGACCTCGACGTTGACGATGGGTAATACCATAAAAAAGAAGTAAATTCCTCATATTTTTGTAAACTTTGTATATAATATTTAAATTTTACTTCTTTAACGCCCTAATTCCTACTAAGCAATCAACCCTAACTGTGCAGGGATAGTATAGACTTAACATTCCTAATTAATATTTCGTATAAGGCCAAAATTCTTTCGTATGCGTAGATGTCTTTAAATATGCTTAAAAAACTATGCCTTTTGTTTGTTAATCAGTTTGCCACTGGATCAGTCTAAATCTGTCGTGAGAAAGCGTTTATTTTTTATTTTTTATTTTTTTGCACTTCGACGACTTCGAGGTCATTAGAGGCTGGAACGGACTGGGGTCAAGGAATGGGAAAGATCTCGGCCATGGCCTTTTGATAGAACCATTCCGGCATTCGCCTGAAGCGATTTCGGGAAACCATGGAAAACCCGAATCTCGATGGCCGGGCGGGTTTTTTTTTTCTTTTTCTTTTTTTACTTACGGCTTTACGCCTCGTCAACGTTGAAGTCATTAGAGGCGGAATGGGATTGGGAACAAGGAACGGGTAGGAATTCGGCCATGACCTTTTTAAAGGAAGCATCCCGGCATTCGCCTGGAGTGATTTGGGGAAACCATGGAAAACCCAGATCTGGACCGGGATTCGAACCGGCGTCCTCCCGAATACGAGGCCAGAACGTTAACAGTTCACCCACCACTCTCGGTGTCGGACGGGGATTCGAATATTTGCACACAGTATTCGAGACGTAGGAAATCAGGATGGTACAGAGAGATCATCAGGATGACATTACGCGTGGTCGCAATATGACAGATTAGGCGCCGGTCATAGTTCGCCAAGTGGGCCAGGAGATTTTGCATGTCACCCGTGCATCATTTCACGGATGTGGAGAAGACTGCAGGAGGAAGGAAACATTCAGTGGCAGTAAGGGGAAGGTCGACTCGTGTTGCAGCCCAGCGTCAGATCGTTATTTTGAGTTAGAGATCTCGCAGCACATCTCCCGTCAGTCAGTATATCGTCGAATTCGAGATGTTGCTCTGTATGCTCGGCAAATCGCCAGATGCATTACCCTCACATAAAGGCTCCGCGTTGTAATCGATGTGGTGTCTTGTTCACCGTGATTGGAACCAGGTACAGTGAGGTAGTGACGTGTTCACAGATGAGTCAGTCCGTTGTTGATCTCCAACGGGAGCTTGTAAAGCAATGGGATGCATTACCATAATACATGCTGAATGGCTTGAGCCACGATATGGGGAGCCGATGTGCATCCTGTATTGCTGTGAGAGATGACGTTCTATATGCCACCTGCGGACGACACCACATACGGTATGTACGGTATGCCACCTACTAGTGGCTCAGTGATTAAGTAAGGCATCTCACTGGATATCGAAAGGTCCCTGGTCAGAATCTCTGTCTCGGCAGAGATCTTCGTATGTCCATATAGTACATCAGAACGCTTCTGTGATTCGGATTAAACGGGGAAGTGAAGACCCTCAATACCAGTTTAGGCTAATGGTGGCCCGTGGTTTTGCAGGCTGCGCCATGCATCTGAATTAGCATGCGCCACAAGCTAGCCTTAGTCACCTCCCCACCACGTTGCCTAGCGTCGTTTCAGCTACCCGGGCGTTTGATGTTTACTGACTTGGCGATGGATAGAAGCGTACCATCCCTGCCAGCAGAGGCGGCTCCCTTCCCACGGCGTGGTCGGCAAATGCACGGGCCTTAAGGCGGCTACGATAGGTGCGGAATGCGCAGCCAATAAAAACCCTGTCACCTATGTTTTTTCCGTGTATCTCGAAGATCCCTTAACTTACGTACATAAGTGTACGAGCGGGAGGCAACAACTGAAAGCAAACTGGTTGCTTGAACAAGACTCTTGAGAACGAGATGGAGCACAGACAAGAATTATCCCTCTGGATTTCAAGCATCAAAAGTCACTTAAGCAATAAAGCTCCAGCCAAAATCTACATACCTCGATCAGTAATTCTGTTAAGTATCGACAAACTCTAATCACCCCTCAATTATCCACATCCTTGCCCGTAAACAAATGGGGTTAAAACAATCTGATTATAATATCTGTAAAAGATTCATAATGAATGCAAAATTTACATTTTTATACCTCCAAAACCAATAAAATGTGTCTCGTTATTTAATTTACAAACACCGCTTAGATAATTAATCAGATCCCATGCGATACAAATAATAGCTTAGTAAATAAAATGTTCATACCAGTTAGACATACATCTCAACCGTGATTATTTTTTTATTGAATACCTATAAGAAACCTAATCAAAGCTAAATACGGTCCATCAGTAGAATGTCAGTAAACTGCTGATTTAATGGCAGAAGCTAATATACAAAATACAAAAACAGTACGATCAAACGAAGCACCTTTCTTAAAAGTTTGAATGAAACGTCTATCCTTATTGTTCCATAATAATCACAATTATTAAAATCAAACAATATTTCGTAACAATATAAAGGAAAGTAAGTAACTGAATGTATTTTCATCGTCTATGGCGAGGTATATGAGGAAAGATTACAACCAAGGAGGCCCGAAAGGCGTATTAGAAGAAATTTCAGATGTTATAAATATAATAACATGCCATTTAGCACTGAAAAACGTTTGCAGAGATTATAAACAAAGGCCGTAAACTTAAGAACGGTGAGGCATCCTGAGGAATATAAACTTTCTTTATTGCTTAAGACCTTAAGCCTTGTCGTTGTCGAGGTAATTAAATGCGGGAAAGTTGAGGCAAGAAATGAGAAGGAACACTGGCATAGCCTTCTGAAGGAACCATCTCGGTGTTCGCCTGGCGTAACTTGGAGAAATCATGGTAAACCGAAATCTCGTAAAATCTTAGTGACTGTATACTTAAAACAATCACTCAACTAAACAACTCCCCTCACTTCATTCATAACCCAGCACCCACTCTAGGATTTGTGTAGCAGAGAAATTCTGCATAAACAACAAGGCTGTATCCCCAGCACAGTTCACGCCTTATTCATTGTGTTTCTGCAGTTCAAAAGAATATCTGCGATGAAAGATTGACTACAACTTCAAAGTGTCATGCCAAGAGGCAGGAACAGAAGCACTAATAAAATGATAAACAACTTACTGTCATATCTCCAAAACTAACTCTCTAAGAGTGAAGTGTAATTGTATTAGACCACACTTCACTTTTCAGACTACTTGCTTTGCATACTATTGTCTCTCCGCGTTTACGTAACTACAAACACAACACTGATTTAAGAGGCCAGGAAAACACCTAACATTAGATGGTGTGAAGTGCTTTTGGAGCATGTACCTAACCATAAATATTTGGGAGTTAAAATGCACATTAGTCTTACCTTCAAAGAGCATTGCAACCAATTAAAGCTTACTGAAAAAAACTAACGGGCACATCATGAGGAGCTCATTCTGAAGTATTAAGAACTACGGCCATAACTTTAAGCTTTGCAGCAGAGGAATACGCATGCCAGTGTGGTAGGTGTATGCTCATTCTATTTGAGATAGCAAGAATCGTTATTGGATGCTTGAGACTGACACCTCTAACCACGGTACATCAATTAGCGGGTACAGCGCCACAACAAATCAGAAGAACAGAGAAGACACCCGACACCCACTACATAATCACGCTACTGTCCCACAACGACTGAGGTCCAAAAAAATCTCAACAGAACGATACCGCTATCAACCACACCAGAGACTAGACAAATAATACCCTGGCAGGAGAATTACAGAGATGGTAATAACGATCTAAAAGAGGAACTACCTGGGGGACATAATGTAAGGTATATCACGTGGAAAGCACTTAATCGCCGCAGGGCAAGAGTCTCTAAATGTAAAAGCAACCTGAAGAAATAGGGATATGTAGAGGACGAAACACGCGAATATGCAGAAATGTAAATATTGGACTTTCTACTCTTTTGCCCACTCTTGGACGAACCTGTGAATCAGCAGCATTTAATCTCACCAAAGGGCGCAGTTCGCGTTTAGCTACGGTCGCTAGTCTAGCAGCTACGAGAGTGCTTCCTTGTTTACGTGTGTGTCGGTAGTGAAGTGAGTCTACAGCGGTGCGAGTGGCCATAGCGCCAAGTGAGTGTATCTACTGGGCTGGCCTCGGTAGCGTAGGGGCTAGAGTGCTAGCTCCGCGTACCGAAGGTCGCCGGTTCGAGTCCGGCCGAGGGCATGGGTGTTTAGTGTTGTGTCTGTGAATGTCTTGTCCGTGTTGTAGTGTCCTTGTGTCAATACTTGATAGCAACAAATCACATTGAGCTGGCTGTATGGCCCAGTAGCCGAATGCCATTAAAAAAGTTCTAGTGGGACACAACATCCGAACCCAAAAGTAGTTGTTAAAATAAGTGTAAAGGAATTTAAGTGCACATCAGAACAACTAAAGTTCGTCGGCAGCGGCAAAGCGTGTAAAGGAGCCGCAATAGCGGAATATAGTGGTGGCATTACAGCCAAAACAACTGGCGATAATCACGATATATTTATCTACCAATCAGAACAAGATATTTCGGAGGCTAAAAAAAAGAAGATGGAAGAATCTACCTTGGATAGTGAAGAAGATGGGAAATATATCCTCAGAAAGAAGCGTAGAGCCTCGGATAGAAGAGGTGTACCTAAGGGGAATAAAGAAGAACCAACGACGTCAGAAACATTACTAAACTCGAATAAGGAACAGATTACAAAGCAGATGATAACATCGCAGCAGCTACCATCTCACATCCCAGATATAGCGAGTAAGACAAGAAGTGATCAACTGAATCCCGTTACCCCAAGTCAAGTTGGGTATAAAGAAAAGCCAATTTCACCACCTCAACGTATCAGACTATATGGCCGACAATCACAGGCACCATATGTAGTTACAATTGAGCCGAAGATGAATTGTACAATGCCACATCCAATTCAACTAGGTAAAATATTCTGTAACAAGGTTGACGGACTGCAGAGCATTAACTAACAGGGCAAAAACCGCATGATGTTGGAATTCTCAAAAGCGGAGACAGAAACAGCTTCGTGAGAAACAACGATTTCTTAAATTCACTGGGATTAAAAGCCTATATCCCTGCCAGCAGGGTCGAATGCAAAGGTGTTATTAAATACGTCCCTACAGACCTCAACGAAGAAGAACTAAGAAGAAACATTATATCAACTGCTCCGATTGTAGGTGTAAGAAGATTTATTAAAAAAATACATTTGGATGGAAAAGGGAACACAAAGCCTTTACAAACGGTTCTACTTACCTTCGAAAGCCAATTTTTACCGGATGAAGTTGAGCTCTTCTATCTAAGATTTAAAGTAACTCCATATGTCTACCCCGTGACTCAATGTTTCAAGTGCAATTGTAGAAGTAAAGAGAGATGCCCGAAATGTGGGGAGGAACACAATATCTCCAGTCGTCATAATGAGGTTATCAAATGTGTGAACTGTGGAGGTGGCCACAAGGCCAATGATAAGACATGCCCAATTAGAAAACAACAAGAGGAACTAAAACAAACGCAGGCGCATGGCAGCAAAATAGTAACGGGAGTTGGATACCAACACAAGCCTACCGAATTTCCCCCCTTACAACCAAAAACCTACAGCGCAGCAGCAATAGTTGAAAAGACAATCACTAATAGGGAATTACCTCAAAAAAGGATATCACTAGAAATAAGAGAAACAAGTGCGGTCCAGGTGGCGGATTACGCACATAACGAACTGGATGCTGAATACATTAACACTATAGTGAACATTTTGATTAAAACCATCATGCAACATTTAAAAAGAAACTTACCCAAGGATGTGATATAAAATATTCTGGAAGAAGCCACCAGTAACATCATGCAAGATATAAAGGAAATGGGAGCGAGTGGTACTACACTGGAGATATGTAACATAACTGATAATAATGGATAAAAAGTCAAAATTTACAACATTACAATGGAATGCCAGAAGCTTGTTACCAAAATGGAACGACCTACAGAGAGTAATCGAGGAGCACGCCTTACATGTTGTGATGATTACTGAAACATGGCTATATAGGGACATTAATATAAATCATAGAACCAACAACATCTACAGAAGAGACAGGTGCAATGGTTTCGGAGGGGTTGCTATATTTGTAAGAAATGATGTGACTAGTGACATTGGAAACATAGTGGTGCCATGTGCTAATATAGAAGTTCTGTCGGTTGACCTGAAACACAGAGATCCTTTGGAGAATGTGACGGTAATCTACAAACCTCCTCAAAGCAACATCACGGATGAAGACTGGGACGCCTTATTCAACCAGCTACGACCTAAAAGTCTGGTGGGAGGGGACTTCAATGCTCACCACTCGATGTGGCAGGCAGGACAAGCGGATCATCAGGGCGAAGAACTCGCGTCGGCCATAACGTCATCCTCACTTACTATGCTCAACAACAAGCACGGAACGAGACTCGGAACTCCACCCAAAAGAAACTCCTCGCCTGATATTTCACTGATAGCGGCATGCATGATGACCAGGACCAAGTGGGATATCCTACAGGATACTCTAGGAAGCGACCATCTGATTCTGAAAATGGATTCCCCTACGGACCCGAAGACAACCCCATCAAAAAGGCGCAGGAATTGTAACAAAGCCAATTGGATCCAATATAAAGAAAAAAATCAGTTTGCGAATGGATCATACACACGACCCACAACAACGATACAACTACCTGGAAAACATAATAATTAAATCTGCAGAAGAAAGCATCCCAGAATATAAAGTAAGTGAAGGAAACAAGATCATCAGAAAACCCTGGTGGACTACTGAATGCTCCAGAGTAACCGCAAAGCGATGCCTGGCAACAAAAAGATACAGAAAAGACCCGACGATCCAGAACTTCATGCTACTCAGACATACAACAGCAGAGGCTAGAAATACGATTAGGAAAACGAAGAGAGAAGGATGGAGGGCTTTCTGCTCTGCAATCAAATACGGCACTTCGTCGCAGGAAATGTGGACGAAAATAAGATGGTTCAACGGAAAGCGGCCTTCAGCCAACAACATATACACCGATGATGGTCTGGCGGAACAATTCTTAGAACTGACAGCACCAGCATTTGTACCGAGGGATATAGAACGAAAAGCAAATCATGAACCCAATGAAAATAGTAACAAAAATGAAGACCCATTCTTCAGTATGCCTGAATTTGAATGTGCTCTCAAGAAGAGTGATACGGCTCCAGGAGAAGATAGCATCACATACTCCATGATTAATAACCTTCCTCAAACAGCCAAACAAAAAATCTTAAATATCTTCAACGATATGATGAACACATCATACGTTCCTGAGCAGTGGAGAAACACTGTAATTGTTCCTGTCTTAAAACCGAACAGGAACAGGAGCAACGCAACTTCTTATCGGCCTATATCTCTAATTCCTTGCTTTGCTAAACTAATGTGCACGATGATCAAGAATAGGATGGAATGGAACATAGAACACCATCGAAGGCTCGATCGCCGCAATTCGTAAAGGATTCAGCACAATAGACACTGTTGGCACGATGGTTACCGATATCCAGTTGAGCTTTGTCAGAAATTATTACCTTCTAGCAGCGTTCTTAGACATAAAAGACGCTTATAACTATCTCCAGATTGATATCCTACGGGAAGCAGTGGAAGAGATAGAGCTACCCAATAAATTGATAAGGTGGTGTTCTAACTATCTTTCACGCAGAGTGAATATTGTTCACACAGCAGAAGGGAAGAGAATCGTCCGAAATGTCTACCAGGGCATTCCACAGGGTTACCCAATGAGCCTGACCCTTTTCACCATCTACTCGACCAAGGTGTGCAACGGTTTACCAGTGATGGTGAACTACCTCAAGTATGTGGACGACTTAGTCATATATATTTCACATCCAGATAAAGAGAAAGCTAGACTGACCCTAGAATCGTCAGTAGGAGCAATCCTGGAAAAGCTGAGACAGAGAGGATTTGACCTAACAATCCAAAAATGTAAAATATGCATCTTCACTCACAGGCACTATCAAGAAAATGTCTTTAGAATAACGATAAGTGGCGTACGTATAGATCTGGTGAAAGAGGTAAAATTCCTCGGAATATGGCTTGACTCCAAGCTCACGTGGCGAAAACACATAACAGAACTGAGGACTTCCTCCCTAGCGCGAATAAATGTGCTGAAAGCCCTTGCTTCCTTGAGTTGGGGAGCTGATCCTCGGCTATTGCGCAATATATACTTCAGTATTGTGAAAAGCAGACTCGACTATGGAGGGGTGCTCTACGACAACGCATGCAAAACCCTACTGAAAAAACTGGACACCATTCAAGCAGCGGCACTGTGGATATTTGGTGGATTTATCAAGACTACTCCGATAGAGGCGATGGAAGCGGAAACAGTAATTCCCCCCACTAGACTTATGAAGAATGAAGATAGGGATAAATTTTTGGCTAAAAGTATGCTCTAAAAAAGATCACATACTGATGAAGAAAGTACAGATTTTAGCTCACGAGAGGTAAAGAAAATCTCCAGATCTCAATAAGACGCCAAGACTTATAAACTACTGGCAATTAACAAATCAATGGAATTTCCACACAACAGAAATTAATGACCTATATTCTGAGGATGAACCATGGCAAAAAGTGGACTTATCCGCGCGTGTGTATCCAACCCTCTCATTAAACCTGACAGAGAGGAAACACTGCATTCCGGAAGAAGCAATACAAAAGACGATGGAAATATTAAACACCAGGTGGAATGGCTGGTCTCAAATATACATAGACGGATCAAAGGCGGGGGAGGAGGCCTGTGCAGCCGCCTATGTGACCCTGCGAGCGATATCGTAGAAACATCCCGCTTACCAGATCAATTCTCGACCTTCTCGGCTGAGCTATTTGCTATACTTTAAGCGTTACAATACATCCAAAAGACAGATTTAAAGAAAGTGGTCAGCTGTTCACATTCAAGAAGTGCCTTACAGTCAATCCTGGTAATCTCCAAAGGAAAGAGTAAAAATTGCCTTGCATACGAAGTAGCTAGAGAAATAGATAAACTGACAACACAGAACAGAGATATAAGGTTACAATGGGTGCCTAGCTATGTGGGATTACAGGGGAATGAAAGGGCTGACAGGGTAGCTAAGGAACAACTGGCGGCCAATGAAAAATTGGACACGGCCACTCCATACACAGATCTCAGACACTGTGTTTCCAACCACATAAGACACGAATGGGAAGAGAAATGGGAAAATAACAAAGGAAATTGGCATCGAGCGATAAGTAATAAGATTAACAAGAAGCCATGGTATGCTACAAAAGATTTAAGCAGGAAAAAGGTCACCCTAATTAATAGATTACGCACAGCACATGTCCTATTAAATGATAAAAAATCATGAAAATCGTCGACTCTCCGAACTGTAACAGATGTGAAGTAATAGAAGATATTTACCATTACATACTTAGATGTGATGAACACAAGAAATCAGAAAAGAACTAATAACAAAATATCATAAAATTACAGACATAACATCCCTAATGACCAACCTATCAGATCCAGATTTAAATTTGATCAACCTCATATACAAGTTCGTCGCAAAAACAAAAAGCTTAATATGAAGTTGTAATAATAAAATAAAACTAAAACTTAGTACCTCTACCCTTTGTTCTTGGCAATATTAGCGCAAGGTAAATGCAAAAAAAAAAAAAAAAAAAAAAAAAAAAAAAAAAACTCACCAAAGGGCAACGCTCTTAAAGCCGCTGAATTCTGACAAACTGCGGAATAAACTTAATTTGTTTATCAAAGGACAACGCTGAGAAAGCTGCTGAAAGTTGGAGGAAGAGGTAAGTCTCTGGACATGGAAAGTAAGTAATACAACACAAAAATAAATCTACAGTAACGATCCGCCAGTGTGGCTGCATGCTTTGAGGTGGGTTCCCACGGCGCGTGGTTTTGTAGGCCGCACGGAACGGATCAGCACGCGCCACCACCTTCAGCTCCTTGGTAGCTGGATCGGCCCGGCCGCCAAATGCGAGGGTCGTGGGGAGACACCACACTGGATCGGGGAGGTACAACGGGACCAGGTTTGAGGCCTAGACTCCGCGTAACGGCAGTCCTGATTGCGGCCTTTAGGCTGTTTTCTGCAGTCTTCAAGGCGAATGCTGGAACGGTCTCCAATCTCCGCCTTATAAACTTCACGTTTCACAAACAAAAATACGCATACATAGAAAACATAAGTAACATGAATCGTAAACAGATTGCAACACTTAAGCTCCCCTATTACTCCAGGACCTGTTAATCACTGGTTTTAACTACCCAATGTAAATTTTGGGCTAATTCTTGATGACGAGGATCAAGGCTTTGCATGAACCAATAAGGGTCCATTCGCAAATAATAATAAATAATATGCAGCAACAATTTTGTGATAGTTGTGATAGCAATGAACACTTATATAAAACAAATGCAGGCATTGTTGTTACGCTGCTGTCTATACTTTATTTTAGCGAATTTTATAAGACAGTGGCTCGTGGTATTTGCTGTATGGAACAATTTTGTTTCATGATTTACCTGTGATCTTTCATGCTATCAATTAACACTAATCTGTTAGATAGCACTTGAGACAAAACAAAAATAACATTTAATAATACTAAAACTTCAAACCATAAAATGAGACTAGAAGAAGTATGTTAGCGTGCTCTTTCTATTTGAACGGCTCGACTTAAGCTCACCTCTTCTGAAATCACTCAAACATCACGTTATTTGCTCTTACCAGAACAAATACTTCTAGGAAGGTGAAAAGTTCATCGGAGATATTCTTGCTTACTTCTTTTTGAAGCGTAGAAACAGCAGATATAAGGTGACGCGCCTTCAACGGAACAAAATTAATAGTGCGAGACTGAAAGAGTACGGAATCTGGCTTTCTCGTATCAATAAGTTTCTCAGTATTATTATATGTATTTTATGCTTTTTACAACTGCATTTTCAGTATCTTAAACAAATCTATACATTTTTAGTTTCTTCAGTTGTCAATTGATCACAATGTTTTGAAAACTGTCTATGATGACGTGATGATATCTTTCTTAACTATTATTAACATTGGGAAGAGTCTAATCGTATACGCTAATTTCATATTAAGCCAAACCAGTGACGATTACATCCAAAGTTGGGTTTTCTGTGGTTTCCCAAATCACTCCACGCGAATGCCGGGATACTTCCTTCACAAAGCCATGGCCGAATTCCTTCCCGTTCCTTTCACCAAGTCCTTTCCCGCCTCTAACGACCTCGACGTCAACGAGGCGTAAAACCAAAAGCAAAAAATTTAAAAATGTGTTAAGATGTGCCAGACATAATCGCATTAACAAAGCGAAGTAGATAGCAAAAAAAAAAAAAAAAAAAAAAAAAAAAAATGTGGTAAGTGAATCCACATATAAAAATTTTAGAGTAACTTTATTCTAAAGTGAAATACCTGTACGGAAACCAATTTACGGGTTGTTGGATGGGGAAGACATGAAAACATGGTTTCACGTCCGGCGGTAGGGAAAGTAACCGACTTAGCAGAATCAATGCTTCCCCGTCAACTGAGACACGCGTCCTGTTGTTTAAACAAAGAAAATTCCTGCTAATTGCAACAAAAACTGTGGCTTTCAGGTAGTCAACAAGAAGTCTCGAACAGCCAATATTGCAGCTATGCAAAGCAAAGCAACTGCTAGGTTGGACAACACAGAAATTCTTGCTTCCAAATTTACTGAACTCCCAGAAAAAGGGAATAAAAAGAAGTTGTAGTTTTACGATAAAGGAAACAACACAACAACTTTCGGGGAGTTGTTTTTATAGCGTACGAGACGATCAATATAGTCACATCTTGCTCTTTTATCGTAAGTTCCATCCCGATTGCCAAATTTCAATTTGAGAAACGCTATTTCGAAATTTGTTTACACAACAGACAATTATACCAATACTTCTAAATTTCTCGAGGCCAAGATAACACTACATTTATCATGCCAGAATAAAAATAAAGCGAAGTCAAAAAACTGAATATTTGGATAATGTTTCACAATGGATTGCAATCGCGAGAGACGAGTCGGCATATAATTTTCTGGAAGTTACTTGTAGTTAAAATTTTGCAGCATAACAAATTAATCATGGCTATAAAACGTAATCCAGGTCCTGCCATCCGGATTTCAATTTTTCGTGATTTCTCGAAATCACTCAAAGCCACGACACAATTCCTTTCCGTTCCTTGCGTCCAAACTAATTTTTTTTTTTTTTTTGTTTAAGTGAAACTTTTATTTGATTGCCGCAAATTTTTCCGTTCATCTATCGCATGTCGCATTACAGCCGGACAGGCGCATGCGCGCAGGTATGACGTGACCTAGTGCGAAGTCATCATGTCCATTAACACGCACAAGGGGAGGTTTTCAATGTGGAAATCGCAATCGTAGAACGAACAAGTCTGGGAAATAGTACGTCACCTCTGGTTTCTCGCCCTAAAGCAGTTCTGCCTGGTGGGTCTCCGTTTAAGACAAATCGGGGATTAAAAAAGTGTTTAAATTGTATGTAAATGAGCTACACTTGTACGGAAGACCATTAGTTTACAATGTCTATATAACAGTGCTCGTTGAGGCGATGTGATCAGATGCGATGGGTCCGAGGTTAGATCCTCTAACCCGCGAAAGTTTTTTTTTCTGTTTGTATTTTTTTATTGCTATTCTTTCTTGTAGCATAAATTTTTTTTGAAACAAATTCTACAACTTTTTTTATTTTCCTTTGACAAATATGCAAATATTAGGATGGAACCACCGCAATGTACGCATTTATGTCAGCCATGTGATGTGTATTTCTATCATCAGGTAAAAATACTAATAAAAAAGCTCCAAAATGCGCCGGAACTGTTGCAAGATAACCGTGCAATATCTTCTCGTGAAGATGCTGTTAAGATATATTCTCTTATTCACCATATTTTTCGAGCTCTTGTATTTTATAACATGCTAAATTTTCTTGTTATGGTTCAAAATTAACGAATAAAAAGCCGAAATTTACAAATTTTAAGAGAAATCGAGGATTTAAAAGTGCTTAAATTGTATTTAAATGAGTTATACTTGTACGGAAGACCGTTAGTTTATAATATGTATTTAGCCGTGCTCGTTGTGGCGGTGTGATCAGATGCAATGGGTCCGAGGTTCGATCTCCCCACCCGCGAAATTTTCTTTTTTCTATTTGTATTTTTTTTATTGCTATTCTATGTTGCAGCATTAAAAATTGTTTTGAAACAAATTCTACGAGTTTTTTTATTTTCCTTTGACAAATACACAAATATTAGGATGGTACCACCGAAATGTACGCATTTATGTCACCCATGTGATGTGTATTTCTATCATCAGGTAAAAATAATAATAAAAAAGCTTCAAAATGCGCCGGAACTGTTGCAAGATAACCGTGCAATATCTTCTTGTGAAGATGCTGTTAAGATATATTCTCTTATTCACCGCATTTTGCGAGCGCCTGTATTTTATGACATGATAAAATATTCCTGGTATGGTTCAAAATTAACGAATAAAAGGCTGAAATTTACAAATGTTAACGAAACCTGCTTTCCTAAATCAATAATAAATGCTGTATGTGACTGTCGAAACATATCCTTCCTGGTGTGCACGTAATTTTTGTTTCAAATATTTGTATTCTTTATACCATCCTAATATTTGCGTATTTGTCAAATAAAAATAAAAATTTTGTTTCAAAACAAATTTTTAATGATACAAGATGGAATGGCAATAAATAAAAACTGAAAAAAAATCTCGGTTGGTGGGATAGACCTTCGAACCCATAGCATCTAATCACTCCGCCTTAACGATCACGGCAAATAGACATTACGAACTAACGGTCGTCCGTAAAAGTATAACTCATTTACATACAATTTTAGCACTTTTTTTAATCCCCGATTTGTCTTAAACGGAGACCCACCAGGCAGAACTGCTTTAGGGCGAGAAACCAGAGGTGACGTGCTGTTTACCAGACTTGTTTGATCTACGATTGCGATTTCCACACTGAAAACCTCTCCTAGTCAGTTGAGATCTGTCTGGCGTCGACTACAGTTGAACTGAAGCAAGGTAATCGGCAACTGACGGGTGCTTTCTAATCTTCTCTTCCGAAAACGGGAAGTGTTATTTCTTCGTCCATCTATCGCATGTCGCATTACAGCCGGTCGCGGAGTGGGGATAAAGTGAAAGGCGCTCGGCAGAGCAGCCAAGGCCAATATGTCGGCGCCCATAGCTCGCATCAGTTGACCGTTTAGCATTTACATTCTCACTTATTCTTGCGATTGTATTTATTATGTATTCCGCACTCTAATACATAGATTGAAATTAAAATTTATAGGTGGATATCTTGTTTACTATTGATTTCCCATTATCATTCCCATTTTTCAATTATTGATTTAAGATTAAGAACGCAATTTTAATACCCTAAATCGAATAATTTTCCGAATTTTTTCAGTTAAATGCTTAAAAAAGTTTCACTTGCATTGTGGTTTCATAAAACCACACAGTTTTTTTCGTTTTTTTTTTTTGCCTTGTGGCTTTACGCCTCGTCGACGGCGAGGTCACTAGAGGTGAGAAAGGACTGAGGCAAGGAAATGGAAGGAATTCGACTATGGCCTTTTGAAGGAAGCATCCCCTCATTCTCCTGGAGTGATTTGGGAAACCATGGAAAACCCAAATCTGGATGCCCGGACGGGGATTCGAACCCGCGTCCTCCCGAATGCGAGGCTAGAACGCTAGCCGTTACACCACCAAGCTCGGTGATTTTACTAATTAACTGGAAAATAGAACCATTACTGTTATTTCTTTTTTTTTTTTTAAATGGCATTGGCTTTTCTTAGGCCATACAACCAGCTCAAGTATGAGGTTAGTTCATCCAGTACTTCCAGTTTCTCCGCTGTATATATTTTCTTTCGAGTAATTCTAGACACATTACAGGACGGACACGACAAGCACACTCACATACAACATTTAAACATCCATGCCCTCGGCCAGACTCGAACCGGCGACCCCCGGCATGTGGAGCCAGTGCTCTAGCCCATAATCTACCGAGGCCGGCACACCTATTACTTAATCTAGCAACCATGCCACAAAGCACCGCGATCATTATCGAAGCAAAGAAATATGCAAGAAGTTAAATAAAATGACTCATGTAACTACTAGTTATCCATGAAAGCGAGTGCTCTGGTGGCTCAGATGTCTGACTGAAGGTTGAAAAGTCCGCAATTAGAATCCTTGTCTAGGCGGGGATTTTCAAAGCCCCTTAACTCAACCTTCACCACTGGCAAAGCTTGCTGTTTAATATGAAGTGTGCCAGAATGCTTCCGTGGTTCGGATTCAACGTTAAACTGTAGGTAACCTATTCCCGGTAGGATTACCGGGATATGTTAAGGCGACTACGATAGGGACGGAATGCGCAGCCAGTAAAACCCCACTACGTCATTAAGATCACACGGACCTTTATCCTCACACTAGGTTACTTACGAATCTTCGTAGTTACGGCATGTTTAGACAAATATGCGACTGGGTTGCAGACTCTCTGAAGGGTAGAACACAGCGTGTAGTTCTCGACGGTGGGCGTTCGTCACTGACCGAAGTGAGGTCCGGGGTTCTCCAGGGGAGTGTGATAGGGCCTCTCTTGTTTCTCATACACATTAACGTGCGACGTAATAAGGGGGAAAACTAGACTATCTGCCGATGATGCTATTATTTATCGTGAAATAAACATCCAGGATGACTGTGCTTTATTATGAAAATAATCGCGTGGTGTAAAGACTGGCAGCTGGAGTTAAACGCTAAAAAAGTCATGCATATTAGTAAAAAATGACATCATTTAGCTCTGAATATACAATTAATGGCACTCTTCTTACAACGGTAAATTCCACTAAATACCTCGGGATAACAACTTGTAACTGTTGTGGAATAAACGTATTGAGAAGTTAATTGGTAAAGCAAATCATATGCTCCGATGTCGTAATTTAAAACAGTGTAGACCGGAAGTTAAATCGATTGCATACAAAGCACTGGTGCGTCCTCACTTAGAATATTGTTGTTCTGTATGCGACCCTCATCAAAAGGGGTTAATGGGGTTACGGGAGATGAGCCGCCAGATTCGTAACAGGTATATGTAGCTGGAGGGAAAGCGTAAGAGCGATGTTAATGGAGTTGGGTTCGGGAGACGTGGGACACCGAGGGCGTTGTTCTCGGCAGAAGCTAATTGAAAAATTCCCGTCTGGCCTATTTCAGGATGAAAGCAAACATATATTACTATCAGCATCATTCATATCTAGGAATGACCGAGAAAATAATAGAAATCAGGGCCAAAACCGAATCATTTCCACGAGCGATTGCGGAACGGAATAGGAAGGATTTATTGAGCGAGAAAAATTAGACTCCGATAGGAGTAGGTCTTGAGAAGACGCTCCTATCCTCCTGATCTGATTTTTCCATGGTTTTCCCAGATCGGTCCAGGCAAATGCCGGGGTTGTTCCTCAAAATGTCCCTTGGGAGCCTCCGACCATGTTCCGTAAATCCCTTCCCACGCACAAAAGATAACACATTATGATATGCGCAATGCACCCTCCTCCACTCACTTTTAGTGAATCGCGGAGTAATAAGTAATAATAGTAATAGTAACAAACCTTGCCAATAAAATTAAAATATTGCTGAAGTGCAGCTATGAAGATCACGTGGTCATTTACCTCAGGGACACGTTTGAGTCATTTGAGCTGCACTATGCGTGCCGTTCATTACACCTTGTTGCTCAGTCACTCACGTCTTGTTTCACCTGTGTCCTTTAAACATGGCACTGTGGAATCCAGCATGACGAAGAGATAACGGGAAACCTAAGTCCGTTGGCATCGGAAGCAACAGTCCACACACGTGACACAGTATGAGACAGAGCGCATGTAACAAAATTCCGCTATTTTTTTTTTTTTTTTTTTTTTTTACATGCCTGCATCTGACACCTTTAGATGATCATAATCAAATTCTTTCGCGTGATCAAGGAATGCGGTGAACTTTCTGCCACTCTTTTCAATTACCTAGTACTGATGCAACATTTCAAACCTGAGAAAAAAAGAAAAAAAAAGGTTGGAGGTATACTAAGCCTGGTATCATGGTATCATAGGTACGACGACCTGTACCTTTCGCTCTTACTTATATCAGTAAACCTACCTGGCAAACAGAACTAACAGTTTAATGTGGAATCCGAACAACAGAAGCGTTCTGGCGTACTTGACATTACACAGCATGCTGTGCCAGATGTGAAGATCGGGTTGAGGGTTTATGAAAATCTCCACTGAGACAGGGATTCGGACCGGCGACCTTTCGGTTTCCAGTCAGACGTCTTAACCACAGAGTCACCAGACCGCTCCATTAAAATAGAAATATTACAACAAAGCTACACTGGAGGAAATTAAAAGTGTAACACCCAGGCAGGAATGACGGGATTTTAGGAAACTTTGTAGATATATCTAGGGTGGGGGGGGGGGGGGGGTAAGAGGGTCAAAAGTACCCGGGCCCGCCGGCTGATGGGGGCCCTGATCACCGACTGTAGGGGCCCTCAGGCCACAACAAACTCAAACGGAGCAGACTAAGTTTATTACCTTTAGATACAGTTGTCAGTAAGAAGTTCTCCCACCATGAGCATCTATACATTCGTGTATCCTTGCCGACACTGAATCAGTAAGTGTTCGGATGTCTTTTTGGAGTATGTGTCTTGAGCAGCCAGTTGTTGAAAAGTTTGTGCTGGGTGACCATGTGATCTAATGTGCATCCCAGACATGCTCTATTGAAATCTATATCGTGATCGTAACCCCTTGCAAGGCTTGAGTTGTGATGGCCACAGTATGAGGGCGGGCATCATCCTGATTGAAGATGTGATTTGGATGGTAGACATGAAGGTTTACACAATAGGGTGCAGCACTGTGTCCACATAGTGATGAGCTGTCACTGTGCCTTCAAAAACAACCAACTCAATCCTACTGTCGAAACTGATAGCTCCCAAACCATGACACCAGTGGCAGCACATGTGTGACGTTCTAAAATCACAGCAGTGATCACTTGTCCTCATACAGAATCGAGACTCGTCCCTAAACTCAAATGTGCGTTATTCACGTGTCCATTTGCATTTTGCATTACACCAGGTTAGACGGTGCTGGCAATGAAATCAGGTTAATGGAACACATTGCATAGGGGTCAGAGAGTGTAACCGTGCTTCAAGCAATTGGTTTATAGTCGTCCGGGGGGTGTCTCTCTCTGTAACCATTGCTTGGATCTGGCCTGCAGTCATCCGTCTGCCAGCAACAGCCACCCACACAATTTGGCGGTCTCCACATGCCGTTGCTCTTTTATATGGACCTGTGTCTGCTCTAGGAGCGTTCTTTCATTCGGTGTGTAACAAGTCTGTATACTGACGTTGCACTACAGCCAATCCGTCGGGAGATTTCACGATACGATGCACCCATTTCAAACACGCCAATTCTTCAAACTCTCTCACAGTTAGACATTTGGGTGTAGATGGTCGTCATTCTTCGCCTTGGCATACTTGGTCAACGAGAACTTGTGGACAAAAAAGTGTCATGTACATCACACTAAAAAAACATTGCAATTTTTCACAACAAATAGTCCCCGTAATTCTCATATTATTACATGTACAACTTTCAATTTTTAATTTTTTAATACTCTTCATATGGGGATACTTCGTGTCAAATTTCATTCATTTATCACAATTCCGTCTGGATGTTGCTCTTATAATTTCCTCAAGTGTATTTACTTCATCGTCAGCACGTTACACTATTGTGTAAGTATATTTTTGATATCTGGTTCAGAAACTCAGTGTAAATCGTTTGTAAGATGACATACGTCAAAGTGATATTCTAATTCGAGCCAAAAACTATTGTTCTGTAGTATCTGCATCAACACTTACTACAGCTCTTCAGAGGTGCTGTTAAATCAAATGGAGTTGGTGAGGCGGAACCTCGTAATGTCTATATCTTCACAAAAGAGAGATATATGATGAATGATCGGACCAGTGTGCGAGATACATTTTCCATGTTGCGTGCACAGTTTAGGATTTCTTCCATATAATTTCCAGTGTCACGGTGAGAGTGGAAAATTAAGTCCTCACTCCAGGTGAGGCGTCACGTGATCAGGTTACTTTCTGACGTAGGCAGGTTCTGTTACTCTGCATTCTTGCAAGGAAAACTGAAGTATGAGTATTTAAAATGTGGTGCTGTAGATGGATGCTGAAAATTAGGTGGACGATAAAGAACGAAATAAAACTTTTCGAAATGATGTATTACAAAGAGGTTCGTGGAAGAGTCTTACAGAAAGAAGAGACAGGATGGTGGGTCATATTTTGAGACAATGCAGGATTGGTTAATTTGTAAGTGGAGGAAACAGTCGAAGGTAAGAACTGTAGAGGAAGACAGAGATTAGAATATTTGAAGCAGATAACAGGACATACGCTGTAAGGGGTATGTTGAGATGAAGTTAGCGCAAGGTAGGTAGGGATGAGGGTGTAAGGGTTTTGGAGAGGCTATATTGGCTTTTTTCAACCAAATGTCAACCTCTCCTTCACGTGGTGCACCCTATTTGCACCGACGAGACTCTGGCGACTGAAAGATTGCCGGTATAAGGAGTCACCCGGTGCTTGCCAACGGCCTCCCAAAGGAGGGCGGAACAGCATGTAGCGGTTCAGGGCACCCTCTTGTCTTGGGGTTGGAAACGGCCCCTAAAGGCGGATGAATCAGAAATGATCAACGGCATGGGGATGCAGAAAGCAACGGGAAACCACTGCATTAAAGATCCAAAGGGTATCCCGAGGACATGTAATCCTCACAAATTACATATATCATGATGGCTTCTTCCTGGGTAAAATATTCCGGAGGTAAAATAGTACCCCAATCGGATCTCCGGGTGGGGACTGCTCAGGGAGGAGTCAACAGAATGGATAGAAACATTCTACGAGTCGGAGCGTAGAATGTTAGAAGTCTGAATGGGGCAGGTAGGTTAGAAAACTTAAAAAGGGAGACGGAACATCTTAAGTTAGATGTTATTGGGATTAGTGAGATTAAATGGAAGGACGCACAGGATTTCTGGTCTGGGGAACACAGGATAATTAGCACACAAGCTGTCACTGGAGTAGGATTTGCAAACGGGTGAGTTATTATGAACAGTTTAGTGACAGGATTATTTGGATGAGGTTAGAAACTAAGCCCGTCCCAACCACGTTAGTACAAGTGTACATGCCAACGTCACAGGAAGATGATGAAGAAATAGTGAAAATATACGCTAAAATTGAAGAATTAATCCAATATGTAAAGGGAGAGGAAAATCTAATAATCATGGGTGATTGGAATGCAATAGTGGGAGAAGGAAAAGAGGGGAATACTGTAGGAAGTTTTGGTCTAGGAGAAAGAAATGAGCGAGGAAGCAGGTTGCTAGAATTTTGTGAAAGATATAAGCTAGTAGTGGCAAACACATTGTACATGATGAATATACTCCTGGAAACGTCCTGGGGATACAGGCAGATATAAGCTAGATTATATCATGATCAAACAACGATTCAGGAATCAAGTTCTAGACTGTAAAGCGTACCGAGGAGCAGACATAGACTCTGACCATAATTTGATAATAATGAAGTGCAGGCTGAAATTTAAGCGAATAAGGAAGCAGTATAAACAGAACAGACTAGAAGTGAATAAACTGAAATAAATTGCCCAAGAGAAAAATTTGCAGAAATGGTAGACTTAGGTTGAACCGAGGACGAATAGAATGCACTAAAGACCAAAATAATGAAAGCTGGTAAAGAAACATTAGGCTTTAGGGAACAAGCTACCCGAACCCTTGGATCACTGAAGAAATTTTGGAGCTGATGGATCAGAGGAGAAGGTAAAAAAATGCTCAGGATGAAACAGGAAGAGAGCAGTACAGTCAATTTAGAAATCAAATGAATAGGAAATGCAAAATAACAAAAGAAAAATGGCTACAAGAAAAATGTGAAGAAGTAGAAAAGGAAATTGTTGTAGGTAAAGTAGATGTTGCATATAGAAAGATCAAACAGAATTTTTGAGAAATGAAGAAAAGAGGATGAACATTAAACCTCTTTTAAGCTCAGAAGATAGACCTAACCGATGGAAAGAATGCAATGAGAAACTGTATGTTGGGGACGACCTGAACAATAGTGTAATGGAAAAGGAATGCGATGTCGACATTGATGACTTAGGAGATCCTGTTTAGAGGACAGAATTTAATAAAGTTCTGAATGACTTGAAAGCAAATAAGGCAGTTGGAATTGATGAGATCCCAGCAGAACTTCTTAAATCCCTAGGAGAGGAAGGAATCGGAAGATTATTCAAGCTGATATCAAAAAGTTATGAAACAGGAGAAATTCCAACTGATTTTAATAAAAATATCATCTTCACACTTCCAAAGAAAGCACAAGCCGACAAATGTGAGAATTATCGCACCATTAGTCTAACAACACATGCTTCAAAATTATTGACCAGAATAATATACAGAAGGATGGAATGGGTAGTAGAAGAGATAGTAGGTGAAGATCAGTTTGGGTTTAGGAAAAATCGCGGTACAAGGGAAGCAATTATATGTTTAAGATTAATACTTGAAGGGTGGATCAAGAAAAACAAAGATAATTTTATGGCATTTGGTGATTTATAAAACGCTTTTGATAATGTTAGGTGGACAAGATGTTCAAAATTTTAAAGCATTCAGGTCTAAAGTATCGAGATAGAAGAATACTTTCTAAACTACGAGATATAAGAATCAAGTGGCTATAATAACAGTAGCAGAATCACGAGAGACATGCATCAGTTAAAAAGGGTGTGCAGACAAGGTTGTAGTCTATCCCCGTTAATATTCAACTTGTATGTAGAAGAAGCAATGAAGAAAGTAAAAGAAAAATTTCCATGTGGCATAAGTTTTCAGGGAGAAAAAATCAGTATGCTACGATTTGCTGACGACATTGTCTTGTTAGCAGAGAGGGCTGAGGATATTGAGAAGGTACTGAATGGCATGAACAAAATACTGAAGGAAGATTTTGGACTGAATATAATTAATCAAAGCAAGACAAAAGTGATGAAATGTAGCAGAAATGATACCAATACTAGTAGATTAAATATAAAAATAGGATCGGATGCAATAGGAGAAGTAAGATGAATTCTGTTACTTCGGAAGTAAAATTACAACCGATTGCTGAGGCAGGAATGATGTTAAAAGCAGAATAGCACTTGCAAAAAGAGCCTTCATGAAAAGAGAAACCTTTTAGCTTCAAATATTGATCTAGGAATTAGAAAGAACTTTTTTAAACTCTTTGTGTGGAGCACAGTACTTTATGGTAGCGAAACATGGACTTTAGGAATACCAGAAAGAAAGAAAATTGAGGCATTTGAAATGTGGTGCTACAGAATAATGCTGAAAATTAAGTGGACAGACAAAGAAAGAAATGAACTAGTTTTGGAAATGATGGGTGAGAAGAGAAGTTTGTGGAGGAAGCTTAAAGAAAGAAGAGAGTGGCTGTTAGGTCATTTTTTGAGACATGCAGAATTGGTTAATTTGTTAGTGGAGGGAACAGTCGAAGGTAAGAACTGTAGAAGAAGACAGAGATTGGAAAATATGAAGCAGATAATTGAGGACGTGGGCTGTAAGGGGTATGTAGAAATGAAGAGGTTAGCACAGGATAGAGAAGGGATGGAGGATTGGATCAAACCAGTCGAAAGACTGAAGACAGCAAAAAAAAAGGTAGGGATGGGGGTTTACATGAAACCAGTCTAAACACTAATGACAAGGAAAAGAAACTACTTAACGTTGCATAACAAAGTTTCCCGTACATGATCCACCGTTTCCCGGGGTTATTTTGACCCTAATTCTAACGTTCTGCTTATTGCCTTTCCAATTGAAAATAGGCGATATGTAAGGTTATTTCCTTTTTTTCACACTTCTGCACATATACTCTGCAATCTAGGAAATTTTTTTAAATTAAATTTCAGCCACGTGCCCAAAATTCCCCATTGAGTTGTGGAATATGAAATTTTAAACTGGTTCTTGTTTTAGCAAGGTACATGAAAACCATCTGCTGGTACTGTCCGTCTACCCGGACATCTACATTTTTCCATACTCAATGTCGGTTAAATCTGCTGTAAGAGTCGTAGTGTCTAACAAGTACTGGATTATCAAAAAGTATTCTTAAAACAGTTGACAACAATTACTGAATACGGTTTCGTTAACTCAAGCTCACATCATGCCTTCTATAAATAACTGGCAGCCATCGTATAATTAGCTGTTGTGTTGCACGACATGCAGCTATACCAACCCTTGCAACAATGCCTGGACATATTTCTACAATTACGCAACATAACATCACCAAATGCGTTCCTACTGTAAATTTGTAAGCTGCTGCGTCTGTCTGCTCAGACATCACGCAAAAACTACGAAACTAATTTGGATAAGGATTTCCCATTTCAAAACTTTTGCTCTAGCTTAAAATCTGCAGTATATTTTATAACTCTACGCGACTGGGGAACTGAGCAAGAAATGATTATTCTTTCGCACCGAGAACCAACAAACACCTCATATCACACTGCATCTCCGATGAACACTTCTTTACGAGATACCAACCAAAGATCACGCTACAGCACAAATAAACAACCCAGCCTTTGTATTCTCTTAATAAATTACTACTGTTTGTGAAAACTGCAATACCAAGAAGCAGACATGTAATTACAATGAAATTTATTCAACAGATTAGGGTTATGACAGTGAAGAAATGATTAAAATTACAGAGCTGTACATTCACCTTGACCGTCAGAATTTAGTCCTATGTGAAGCCGCCCCGTGTTGCAATCAAAGATTCTAGACGTCGTAGCATGAAAAGAGGTACTAGATATGGGAGCGTCCATAAACCACGTAGCTCAATTTTGGGCTCCTGTGAACTTCCCCTCCCCAAGTAGTCCGACGTGGCTTTTGTCTCTACCTTCCCTCCCCCCCCCCCCCACACACACACATAGCCCTTTCCTGCCTACCCCTCCACCCCTTCTAGACCGAGCCGCGTAGTTTATCGACGATCCCTATGCTGCTGGGGAACACACTGCCACGCTGTTTGAAGGCGTAACCACGAAGCATCGACAGTGGTTGCAGGAGGACCAGAACGAACAAGTTGCCCACCGACCATATCCCCGACTTATTCGATCGGCAAAATGTCACGCGAACATGCATGCCAGGGAAGTAGTGGTACCCGTCGTTCTTGGAAGAAGATTTTGTATTTTTCACCACATGTGACAGGGCATTGTCCTGCTGAAATATGGAACTGCCTGCAGGAGAAACCTCCCTTATGTAGTGGTTGCTGTTCAGATTGCTCTCAATACGTAGGAGGCGGGATCGCATGTTATTGCCAATGGCGTCCCAAACCATCACACCTGACGTTTGTTGGCTATGTTGCTCAAGATTGTAATCTCCCGATTGCATTCACCACGGCATCGTCTATAACGCTTGGGCCATTAGTGCAGGTCAAGTTCAAGCAAGATACGTCGCAAAACACTAGATTTTCCCTTTCCGCTCACCAGTTACGGAATTCACGTGCCAGGGTGGTTTTTGGTCAATGGAAGCCGACATAATGGCATATCTGCCACCAATCCAGCCCTCAGCAGACAGTGTTGAACAGTCGACACAGACAAGTCCACACTTGTTGCAGTGCTCCAACATCGAGCCAATATTGTGGCCGGAGCTGATCTGTCGGTTACGGCCATCCGGGAAAAATGGCGGTCATCCAGTACTGTGGCCACATTAAGTGGTTGAGTACCCGCTCGTCGCTATGTACGACCCTCCTCTATCCACTGGTTCCACATATGCTTCACTGTCGTCGCAGCGTGACCTGTAAAAGCCGTAAGATGACGATACGGCAAACATATTTCCCGGAGACCAATCATTCTGCCACGTTTGCGCTCACTAACATTATGATATTGCACCCCTGACGTCGACGAAGCATATAGGCACTTACTTGCACGTTTCCACTTCGCTTTGTGGCTCTGTACCGACTGAGTTTAGCATAACACTACTGTCCTATCACACAAAAGAGAACGCTACTGGGCCTACACTCAAGCCATATCTCTGCAATCTTAACCCACTTTTTTACACAGCCTTCTATTTTGGACTGATTCAGACCATTATATCTACGTAGGTGAGCAAACTGATCGTAAATCACAAAGTTTCATTATGAAATAACGATCATCTTTCTTCCATTGTGGTTTGGCACATTGTAGTCTTACAAAATCAGTAATCTTTCTGATATAGAACTTATATTGCCGAAAGAAATAAACATCAAGGGGTTGGCAGTATTTTGTTGTTTTCGGTGGCAATATCTTCAGCATGACATCTTTGTTTGGAAAAGTTGCATCTAGAAGGGTACGATCAGTATGACCTGACCAGTAATCACACAACAACAGGTTCTTTTCATGGCTCTTTAATTGCGCTAACAGACAAGTGCGGAGTTCTGCATGGAAGTGACACACACCACGGTTTTGTTTATGATCGCTTGTTATTATAAACATGTTTTCGTGCGGTTCCGAGCGATCGAGGTCAAAGATGTCCCTTGTAAGCGTAACGAAATTGTGGAATTTAATTTACGGTATAGGTTACAAGGATACTAGGTCTACAGTACAAACATTTGTACTTTGCTGCAGAAGAAAAACAAAAGCCAAACTCTTTACTAAGCACACCAAGGCCAGCGGTAAAATGCTAGTCATCACGCGACGAGGCAGCCGGCCTTATTGAAGCTAACAGCAAAGTAGTATCAAATACTAAGGGAAGTACGAGGAGCCCCGGACACTTAAAATAATTGCAAATAAAAATATAATCAACACATTTTCTGTCTTTATTTTAATCTTAAAATTAAACTGTGAACTTCTGCAGTCATGTTAATTAGAAGTTAGAAATCATTTTTTCAACGAATTAAATTGAAAACACTTTCGCCTTAATTTTTTGGCAAAACAAAAGTTGTCGGACACCGTAATAAATGGTGGCATAATCGTATTTTGTCCTTAAAAATCACGGTAATAAAGGATATCAGAAGAATCTACGCATGTAAACACAATCTTGATGGGCCCTGTCTTTGCTTCACAGCACTGAATCCAGTCTTCTTCAAAAAGTTCTCCACGTACGATTCATCCGGTCTGTTTTACTTGATTTGCTTTGCATTGAACGTCTTTATTTTTTCGCTTCACCCTTTTTGCTGCCATTACTTTTTTCCCCTCCTCTCCACATTTTTTGCATGGTGAAGATGTTAAAATCTCACCATTTTGGATTCTACGAGACCGCGTTACTATGCATTCAGTAATCAATCTCCAACGAATTTTGACAGGAAAAACTTCTGCCAGGAACAAAACACACACTGGTGGGGAACTCACTGGGCGCCCAAGTCGCAGCTGAGTTGGATTTGTTATTACCCGACAGGGTGCATATTTACAACAAAGTTTTACCGACGCAGCGTGGTTGGTTTGTTAGAACCTATCCGCCGTCCGGGGCTACCCGCATTCCCATATATCATAAGCAAAAAGGATATCTAAAAAAAAATCGGCTTGTGGAAAGCGTGCAAAGGAGTGAGGTTGTTAATGAGCTTTTGCAATCCTTATCTACTAGCAAATCCTAAAATGTGATTCAATAAAAGTTTCTCGAGAGTCCAGCCGGATGGTGTCATAAAACGACGACGTTTCGACAACCTGCTCGGTTGTCTTCATCAGGTCTATTTAGATATTGCTTCTAGGAAATCACAAACAGACTGACTTCGCTGACACTTCCTTCGCTGCAGCCGAAATTCGAATGTCGTGTATGGAGGATTGCCAGGACGCCCAATCAGCGCGCTGGAAGTGAGGGTATCAGCGTTGCGGACTGCGTATGGAACCAAAACGGTCACCCATCCAAGCGCTGACCACGCTCACCGTTGCTTAACCGCCTCAGACTACATTATCCGGGTGGCCTAGTTCCCGGAGTGTGGGGACGTTCTTACGTTAACCGTATCTCCTTCCAGTTTAGTTATATTAAGGTTTCATTATGGGTGTAGCATAATGGGAGTAGTCAGCTCCATGTTCGTCATTGTAGTAGGAGGTGGTCGGGCCACCTGATGTTATCATTATAATGTACTCTGTTGCCAAGTCTGGCTATAAGTCTGTTTTCGGACCTCGTACACTTGTTATAGAATTTGGTGGCAGTTTCTTTGAAACGTTGTTTCAATGTTTGTAAACCACTGACTTGATGTAAGACAGCGGTAGGCGTTTCTCTTGGGAGTTTGCAGGCAAACCGGATGGCCCGGTTTTGCACAGTTTGGAGCTTTTTTATGTGTGTGGTCGCTGCGTTTCCCCACACAACAGCGGCGTACTCTAACACCGGTCTGACCAGTGATGTATAAATTCGAAGAGCCTGGTCAGCTGGTAAGGTGGTTGTTGGGTTGAGTATGGGGTAGAGTGTCCGCATTCTACCTTCCGCTTTCGACCTGAGGTTGTTGACATGGTTCTTCCAGGTTAATCTTGTGTCGAGCATCACTCCAAGATAGGTTGCTGTTTTGGTCCATTGAATTCCCTCATTGAATAGTGTCACCGGATCAAGCTGTGGTATTTTTCTTCTAGATATTATTATCGCCTGACTTTTGGTGGCGTTGAAAGCTAGGCGCCATCTTTTGGCCCAGTTTTCAACGTTGTTACAGGCTCTCTGTAATTTTGTCTTCACGTGGGTTGCCCTGATACTGCGTGTGAACATTGCCGTGTCGTCCGCATATAGTCCAGTATCTACCTGTTCCGTTCGTGGTACATCAGCCGTATAGAGACTGTACAGTACAGCACCTATAACGGAGCCTTGTGGGACTCCGGCGCGGATGTTTCTGAATGAGGAGACTGCATCCTCAGACAGTACTCTGAACGTTCTGTTTTCCAGGTAGTTCTTGAGCAGTCTTATGTGGGATATAGGGATTCCCTGCATGATGAGTTTATACAATAGTCCCTGATGCCACACAGAATCAAACGCACGTGAGACATCTAGGAGAATGGCGCCAAAATATTCTCTTTTATCAACTGCCTCAAATGCTGATTCTGTGAGTCGAAGCAGTTGTTGCGGAGTAGAGTGATTTTTGCGGAATCCGAACTGTTCATCTGGTAGAAGGTTTTCCTGGTCTATGTGGTGGCGTATCCTTTTGAGGTACAATTTTTCGAAAAGTTTTGAAATGACCGGAAGGAGGCTAATAGGACGATAAGATCGAGGAGATCTTTTGTCTTTGCCTGACTTGGGAATTGCTATTATGTCCGCTTGTTTCCAGGTGCTTGGATATTCGCCAGTGACCAAAATTTGATTAAACAATGAAGTTAGGTATTCCGTAGCTAGTGGCGGAAGGTGCTTAAGGAGTGGCGCACCAATGCCATCATGTCCAGGACTTTTGTTGGAAGGAAGTTGCTTGATTTTTTCAACTACTTCTTCAACCGTGATGGGATTTATGACATCATCTGCAGGGGTGTCTACGTTGAGGAATCTTTGTAGTCTCTCCTCTACGTGCCTTATGTGTTATAAGTCCAAATGGTCAGTAACGGGCTGAAAGTTGGATTCAAAGAAGTCCGCGAGGGCTTCCGCCTTCTGTATTGGGTCACAGACTATGCTGTTGCCCACGGAGAGAGGCGGGAGCCTGTTGGATTTTCGCAGTATACGTTTAGTAAGTTTCCAGGCGGTCCCGTCGTCAGTGTTGATCGTACTAAGCAGGGCGGCCCAGTCGCTGTTCTTGTGCTTCTGTACTTCGACTCTTATTTCCCTCTGCATTTGGTTGATGCGCCTCTTTGTGACGGGGTTTCTTGTAACCTGCCACTCTCTGATGAAATTGTTCTTTGCAATTATTGCCTCCCTGATGTGCGTCGGCAGTTGTTTGGAGTGACGCCATTGGTTCCCTCGCTGTGGGGGTGTGGCTGCCTCGGCTGCCTCGTTTATCCATTGTTCCATGTTTTCAGCTGCCTTACTAGGTCCTACAGTTTCAGGTGATGCAGCATTTTGTATGCGCTGCACAATGATGTCTTTATATGCATCCCAGTTAGTGTTGAGTAAGTTTCTGTATCTTCTGTTATCACGCAGGGACGCACTCTCTGTGAGGTAGAATAATACAGGGACATGATCTGATGAGAGTGCTGCCTTTGTTGCAATTGCGATGGTGTGATTCATCCCTTTTGTGATTGCAACATCCAACACGTCAGGGAGATGTCTGCGTTGGAAGATGGTGGGTTCAGTGGGACCCCATATTACCCCGTCGTTTTTCAACTACTTGGAGAAGTTGCTTCCCGGCAGTGTTGGTGAGTCGCGAGTTCCAGCGGTGATGCTTCGCATTTAAGTCTCCTGCTATAAAAACGTTGCCTCGTAGTCGCAGTAAGGTGGCTATGTCGTCTTTGTCTACCGCATTGCTTGGTTTACGGTAGGCTGCAATTAGGAGTAGTTGGCCACGTGAAGTCTCAGCAGCAACTGCCGTTGCTTCTATTGTTGCAAGTTGGGGGAGTGCTACTTCATGGTGTTTAATTGATCTACGGATGTACACTGCAGTTCCTCCTCCGGCAGTCAAGCGGTCGTTTCGGTAGCAGCTGTAGTTTGGGACTGCAGCTCGAACCTATGGTTTTAGATGAGTCTCATTGACGACGCAGATGTCAATTTGCTCATCGCGCAGGAATTCTGAGAATTCCCCCATTTGCCTCCATATGCCGTTGGCATTCCATTCGCAGATTGTTAACCCTTCGATTTTACTGGCCATTTTGGGTTGAGTTTGCTGCACTACGTTGGGTGGCCTCAATTGCTTTTTGCACCTCGGCTGAGATTTGTCGCGGGAGGTCAGTGATCATTGCTGTCACGGCTGTAAGGAGCGACTGCACCATGTTTAAAAGCACCACAATTTCATTTTGGTGCTGAGACTGCTGCTGGTTTGAAGGCCCGGGTTGATCTCTGCCTCTTGACGCGGGCGGACAGTTGTCATGTGTAGACTGATTTTTGCCTCTTGTTGGGCCTCAGACACCAGTCGTCTGGGGAAGCATAGCCCCCAGAGTGTGGGGAAGTTCTTACAGGTGGTCCCGTATCTCCTTCCAATTCAGCGGTAGGTTGTCATTGCTGTGAGGTGGCATCATCGGGTGTGTCAAGCCCGGGGTGGCTGTGTCCGCTATGACCTGGGTCATTAGCAATGTTTGCTGTTGAAGCAGCTGAACGATGACACTGAAGTTGTCATGGCGCTTGCAGTCCGCCTGGTGATGTTGATGGTGGGTTGCGGACAGCTTCTTCGCCTTTGCGGGTCGCTCAGATCCGGTCGAGCCTGGATGTCGGCCGGGTTTCCTTGTCGAGGGCACCGACTCGTTGGTGTGTGTCGCCTTCATGTTGGCGCGCAGGTTTCTCTTCACGGGGCAGCCGCTGTAGCAAGCTGGGTGAGGGCCGGAACAGTTGGTGCAGGTGGGCACCCCGTCTCGCGGGACGCTGCACTCGGTGACTCTATGTTTTCCGGCGCACCTTACACACCGCTCCTCAGCGGCGCAGTCGAAGGCCATGTGCCCATGACTCTGGCAACAGGAAACATTGTGCCAGGGCAAGCGGGGGCCGCTTCTTGGGTTCGAGTTGGACCGTGCGTCCTAGCATGGTCCTTGTTCGCTTCTCCCGCGGTACACGATCCGCAGGCTGGAACGTGAGCAGCGGTAGTCGCTCTTCAGTGCCTGGGCGGCGCATTTGATGTACAGCCGAGGCTGCGATGCCGCCGTTGGTGAGCTCGGCAGCTACCACCTCCTCTGGCACATCCGCAGGCAGGCCCCGAACGACCATCTTGTTTGGTCGTCGGGGGGTTTGTTGGGAGTGGCGTATGCCACGCCCGTCCAGGTAGGCCGTCAGTCGTCGATGTTGTGTTGGGTGCTGCGGTAGTAGCCGCAGCCCCTCCTTCACGGGGTAGCAGAGAATATACTGGCTGACTTCTACCATTAGTTCGCCAGCCAGGTGTATATAATTGCCTTCATAGAAGGCGGTTACTGGAAGGACAGGTCCTTCTTCTTCTTGTGGTTCGACATCTTCGTCTTCTTCCTCTGCTGGTGGTTCATTGTCGTCTTCTTGATAGTCAATGGTCATGTCTTCTGTTGGGGGCGAGGTGGACGTGCCCCCAACTGGAGATTCCGTAGTGGCTGGCAACGAAGGCTGCGACGTCGGCGTGAGTTCTTCTTGCGACTTCTCTTCTTGATCACCACAGAAGCCTCTTCTTACTTCGTTAGCAAGCCAGTTTGGGTCTTGAGTTAGTCTTGTTAGTCCCTCCACTTGGCGCATCATGTCTGCTATCATCGATTGCGGGTTCATAGAAGTCCTCTCGCCATCACTGCGTACCGGTGAATGGGTCGAGGCCGCCGCGCCATTGCCTAGTCACAGCTCGTTCCTATTGAGCTGGAGTACGGTGGAGTATATTGCCCTAAGGCATTGCCTCCAAGATATTTGGACGGGACAGATCTTCACTGTCGTTGTGTCTTCTCGTTTGGCTGTAGTGTCTTCTTCACTAGATGGTTGCCGCCGCGGCCATCGTGTTTTACAGAAATGGCACGCCGCATCATATGTGCTGACGTTAATGCTGCCTCAGGGAGGCAGACAGGTCTTCTTTTGCAGCCAGGTGAGCTGTCAGCTTTGTGAGGAGGGCGATGAGCTCGTCCAATCTTCTTTCGCGTTGGTCGGTGTGGTGTCTGGTGCAAGTGCGGTCGCATTCTTCGCTGCTGCCACCGCTGGTTGGCACTCGACTGGTCTTCTGTTTTTTTTTTTTAATTTTCACTGCCTCAACGGCTTTTTGTAGCCCCGCTACTGTGTGTAGCTTAATCTACAGTTTCAACTAATTATTTGGGTTCGCTGTGATGCACGTTGGGGAAAAACCCGGCTTTGACCGTTAAACGGTCTTTATGGGAAACCCTTCCTTATTCTTACTAGGGATCGCTTGTGGTAGTGATCCTTATAGCGGTGTCATAATGGTGCTGCGTGGTACTTTAAATTTGTGCCATTCCATTGGGAGTACTGTACCCACTGACTCCAATCTGTCTACTTCTGGGCGTATAGTGTCAAGCCTGGTGAAAAATTTCTCTGCTTGTCGAAAGATTTCTGCTTGGATGGTAGGCATATTGGTGATCACATGAAGAAGGTCTATTGGCGTGTAGGTGCTCGCATGACTTATCATCCGTAAGCATCTATTCTGCACTCTTTGTAAGTGCAGCAGGGTAGATTTGCATGCAGTTCCCCAGACTTGGCAACCGTACATAATGAAAGGTAAGACAACGGATTTATATATTCTTATTTTTGTTTCGATTTTCAAGTCATTGCTCAAGAAGATTGGTGTCAGATTCTTAACCACGGCTAGGGCTTTTTTTCTTCTGTCGAGGACATGTTGGCGAAAGAGTAGTTTGCGGTCTAGCGTTACTCCCAGGTACTGGTGCTCGGTAACCCAGGGTAACCTTTCCCCCATTAGTTCCAGTTGTCTTTGTAGGTTCGGTTGTTTAGTGGAGAAGTACACTGCGGCACATTTAGTTGGATTCACTTTCACCTTATTTTCACGACACCAGAGACTAAGGGCGTCAAGGCCTGCTTGGGCGTTGGAGATATTCCTTTCGTGGTTTCCTCCGGTTGCGTAGATGAACGTATCATCAGCAAATTGTGCAACATGAATGTTGGGCGGGGTTCGTATGTCATTGACATCAATGGTGAACAGATGTGGCGATAAGGCGGATCCCTGCGGTAAGCCCACGTTAATAGTGAAGATGGATGACTTTTGGCCTTCTATTTGGACGAAGAACCTCCTGTCCTTGAGGTAGCTTGCTATGAGGGCAATGTAGCAGTCGGGTATGTCGGTGTGATGGAATAGCTTGTCTATTAGTTTGGTGTGCCCCACTTTATCATAAGCTTTTTCAATGTCGACAAAGATGGCGGCTGTCGACTTATTCCAATTGAAACCTTTGCTGATTTGCTCGGTAATTCTTACTAGCTGACAGGTAGCTCCTACTCGGCTTTGGAAACCGAACTGTTCTTTCCTTATAGTTTGTCCAAAATCTAGGCTTGCTTTAATTCTCTTCAGAAGAATACGTTCCAGCAGCTTGGAGGTAGCCGAGAGTAATTATTCGGAATTGTTTTGTCTTTACCCCTTTTGGGCAGAGCTATGACCTTAGCCGTCTTCCATGCTGAAGGAAAGTAATTTTGTAGGAGGCAAGCGTTGAAAATTCTGGTGATGGCGAACCCTGCTCCCTTCCCGCCTTGGTGCGGGCTGCGTATGGAGCCGGTGGCTCCGATGCTGCCGAGTCTTGTGCTGCTGCTGCTGTTCGCGGAGCCGGTGGGACTACGACTACGACATCATTACCCAGGTGGCTGTTCTCCTGGAGTGTGGGGAAGTTCTTACACATGGTGCATCTCCTTCCAGATTTTTGTGTTGGTTGTCTTTATTGGTGTGGCTTATTTGGATTGTCATCTCCGGTGGGGGTTACTGTATGAGGTGGACTGGCCACCTGATATTGTCATTGAAGTGAAGTGTGTTGCCTAGCTGAACAATGAGTGGATTTGTTGAATTGGTGCTGTTTGTGTAGAACTTAGCAGCCAATTTTCTAATTCTGACTTTTAATTTTTCCAGACCACTGACTTCATGTAGTACTGAAGACGGGGTCTCTTTGGGCAGTTTATACGCATAGCGTATTGCTCTATTTTGAATCGTTTGCAGCTTTTGGATGTGTGAGGTAGCAGCATTTCCCCACACAACCGCTGCATATTCTAGAACCGGGCGTACCAGAGCAGTATACAGTCTTATGGCCTGGTCAGGTTTTAGTTTAGACGTCGGGTTCAGAATGGGATAGAGAGTCCTCATTCTGCCTTCTGCCTTTGCTCTGACTTTCCTAGTATGCTGTTTCCAGGTGAGGCGCTTATCGAGGGTTACACCGAGGTAGATCGCGGTTTGGGTCCACGGTATCGGCTCGCCAAATAGTTGGATGGGTTGTAGATTTAGTGGAACTGTTCGCCTGGTGATAAATGTGGCCTGACTTTTCCCTGCGTTGAAGGCAAGTCTCCATCTTTTGGCCCAGCCTTCAATATTTGTGCAGGCTCTCTGAAGCGAGTTCCTAGCATTTTGTGCTTTGATGCTCTTTGTGAACTGCGCTGTGTCGTCAGCATAAAGACCAGTATGCACACGATCAGTTTTTGGCAAGTCGGCAGTATAAAGATTGTAGAGGACTGGCCCGATGACAGAACCTTGCGGTACACCAGCCTCAATGCTTTTAGTAGATGACACGGCCTCGTCTAAGATTACCCTGAAGGTTCTGCCGGTCAGGTAGTTCTTCAGTAGCCTCACGTGCGACAGAGGGATGCCTAGTACAAGGAGTTTGTATAGCAGTCCTTGGTGCCAAACAGAATCAAAAGCTTTCGAGACGTCCAGAAGAACTGTCGCGAAATACTCTTTCTTCTCGAATGCACTTAGCGCATGTTCTACAAGTCTAAGCAGCTGTTGGGATGTAGAATGGTGCTCTCTGAATCCAAATTGTTCATCCGGGAGTAGATGCTCTTGGTCAATGTGATGTCGCAGCCTCCTTAGGTAAATCTTTTCGAATATTTTCGACATGGTTGGTAGTAGGCTTATAGGCCTGTAGGATTTCGGGGATCTTCTGTCTTTCCCTGGTTTGGGAATGGCTACAATATCTGCATGCTTCCAAGTTTCAGGGTAATCACCGGTTTTAATAATATGATTAAAAATGGCTGTTATGTAGTTTATAGCTACCCTTGGTAGTTGTTTTAGTAGTGGCGCCCCAATGCCATCATGACCCGGTGCTTTATTGGGATTTGCATGTTGCAACATGCCGATGACTTCGTCCTCCGTGATTGGGTCGATTGAATCCTCTTCAGGAATGTTAGTATTTAGAAATCTTTGCAGGCGCTCTTCTACCATCTGAATATGTTGCACGTCGAGGTGGTCTTGCACTGGACGGAAGTTGGCTTCAAAGACTACTGCTATTGCCTCAGCTTTTTCTTCCGGTTCACTGACGAATCTGTTGCCTACCAAGAGAGGCGGTAGCTTTCCTCCCTTTCGCAGCATTCGCCTGGTTAGTCTCCAAGCCGAGCCGTCTTCTGTGCTTATGGTGTTGAGTAGGCCTTCCCATTCTTTATTTTTGTGTTGCTGCACTTCTAACCTGATTTCGTGCCGCATACGATTGATGTGTTGTTTGGTGACTGGGTCACGCGTAATCTGCCATTCCCTGGTCAGTCGGTTTTTGGCAGTTATGGCCTCTCTGATATTGGGCGGAAGAGGTTTTGAATAATTTTGCGGTATGGGTTTTTGCCGTGGGGTAGCAGCATCTGCTGCCTCGTTGATCCATTGAGTGAGGGCGAGGGTAGCAGCGTTGGACCCTATGATATCAGGTGGCGCAGCATTTTGAAGTCTTTGGGTGAGATGCTGTTTGTATAAGTCCCAGTTTATGTTTTTGATGTTTCTGTGGCGGCTAGGATTTTTCAATCTTGCACCCTCAGCTAGATAAAAAATGACTGGTATGTGGTCGGAAGAGAGTACGTTTTTTGTGGCTATTGCAATTGTGTGATTGAGTCCTTTGGTTATGGCGATGTCAAGGACATCTGGCATATATCTTCTTTGAAAGATGGTGGGTTCGGTGGGCCCCCATACCATGCCATCATTTGCCTGAACAGCACGCCGTAGTTGCTTGCCGGCAGTATTTGTAAGTCTGGAATTCCAGTCACAGTGTTTCGCGTTGAAATCCCCTGCTATGAAGACGTTCCCAGCGATGTTTAATAGTTTGGCGATTTCTTCCTCATTGACTTTGTTGGCAGGTCGTCGGTAGGCGGAGATAAGGATCATCCTGCCACTGGACGTGTCAGCAGCGATTCCAGTTGCTTCTATTGTCATTAGTTCTGGCAGAGCTACTTCATGGTGCCTTATGGTGGAGCGGATGTAGATTGCGGTACCACCACCCGCCGTCAATCTATCATTTCTATAGCATGAGTAGTTTGCAACTGCAGCCTTTACACTGGGTTTTAGGTGAGTTTCTGTGACTAAGCAGATATCTATCTGCTCATCACGTAAGAACTCGCTGAATTCACCCATTTGGTTCCATATGCCATTGGCATTCCAGGTGCATATGGTCAAGTTTTGAATCCTATTAGTCATGTTGCTGGTTGCTGGGTATACCTCTTGGTACGGCCTGCACCGCTGCCTTTACTGCGGCTTCAACTTGCCGCGGGATTTCTGCAATCATGGACATTAGCGTTTGTAGTAAAGTTTGGATCATGTTTAGCAGGACTGAATTCGTGCTGTCATCAATAGACTTGTTCTGCTGATGTAGATTTTGATCCATGGTTGTCCTATCACTTCCGGGTGGTTGCTGTTTTCTTTGGTTATTTTCCCATCTTCTCCTGTTGGAGCTGCTGTCCTTAAACTCGTTATTCGTCTGAGTTGCGGGTTGATTGTTGCTCAATCCCTGCTGGTTATCATTTCCATGACCCGGCAGGGGCGGAAAGGCATCAGGATCCTGCAGGGAGGCTTCTTGGTTGTTTAACTGTTGTTGCAGTTGTTTCTTTTGCTGTTGTTGACGTTGTTTTCTCATAGCTTCAGCGTGTGCAGCATTGTTCATCTTTTGCTTCTCGTTGAATCTTGAGAACGCTGGGCATTTTCTGTAGCTGGCGACGTGGTCGCCAGCACAGTTTGCACACTTTGGTGGGGTTTGTCCTTTGGTTAGGGTGCAGTCCCTCGTCGCATGGTCTCCTGCGCACTTTACGCATTTATCTGGCATTACACAGTGCCTTGAGACATGACCTATCCCCTGACATTTGTAGCATTGTGGTGGGCCTCTTGTGCTACGTAACTTTTCCAATGACACTTTCACTGAGCATAGGGAGGTCATTTGGAAGATGGATCTGTTCTCTACAGAGTCATTTAATACTACTAGAAAGAGTGGTGTTTCTTGTTGCGTTTTGGGTGAGCGCAATTTAACCACTGTTCTGGCGGCGTAGTTTATCTCCTCTAATTCTTCTTTAACATGTTCGGTGGTCATGTTGAAAGGAAGTCCTCTAATGACTACCTTCAGTAGTTTTTCTGGCACTGTAGGGTAGGTATAGAATGACCAGCCCTTGTCAGTAATGTGTTTTGCTACCGCTAGGTAGTCAGTGGTTGTCTTGGTTTGAATTTTATATAATTCGCGACCAGCCGGTTTTACAACGAAGGCACTATTACATAGTCGCTTGAGGGTGTTGTAAAGAGTCATATATTCTTCTTTATAGGTCAGCACAATCGGCGCTGGCCTGCGTTCATTTGATGGAGCAACAGGTGTTGGTTCATTTGATGAAGCAGGTGTTGTTTCTTCTGCTGGCAGTTGTTCATACCGGTTAACTGTAGATACCTCTCTGCTGGCGGTGGCGGTGGACATAACCGCTGCAGGGGCTGTGCGTTTTGGATTGACAAAGCCTTCATTGTCCACTGTTGTTCTCCTAGTCTTCTTCAATGGAGCTTTTTTTGTGGGGTTGTAAGCTGGTGTCAGCGAAACTTTCTTGGTAGCATTGTGTGCTGGCGTCTTGAGACGCTTTTTGTTCACATTCATAACTTCTGTAGGAGAGCCAAGGATTCTCTTCCTAGGAGCCTGCGTAACTTCCATTGCTTCTGCTGCTGGAAGATTTGGTTGATGGGGGTCTGTGAGACCTCCATCTCTTCGTCCAGATGTTGGTTTGAGTGTGAATCTTCGTGTTGGCTGCCGCCGTCCACTGTAGATTCCCCTGGAATATGCACTTCTGAGCCTGACATCGTCCTACCAGTGGAAGCGCCTAATGGAAGGGAGTGTTGTTCCGACCCTTCGTTGTCACCGTAGGGTATCCGGGTCGGAGACAACCCTACGCTCGCGCTCGGGGGTTCCACTCCCGCAGGAGTGGGCCGTGGAGCGGTAATCCCTAACACCTCGGGCTGGGAGGGCAAGGCAGTCCCCAAAGAAGCAGCAAGTCGCTCACTATTATCTCCGCTTCGCAAGCGAGACGGGATTCGCATAAACAAGTATCGCTAAGAATACTGGTGTACACGAATACCATACAGCAGCGAGGTGTTGCGAGTGGGAGCCGGTGGGGGCGTGAAATGCTCACTTCTTGACTTGGTGCGGGCTGCATATGGAGCCTTGGACTCCGGTGCTGCCGAAACTTGCGCAGTTGCTGCTTCCACATGTCGCAACCGCGGAAAGAAGCTGCGTGCTTGAATCCGCAGTTGCAGCAGACTGGCTCATCCCGGAGTATTTTGCAGTCTGCAAGGGTATGTCCTCCTCCGCAACGGACACACCTGACCGGTTCAGTGCAGTCCCTGGCATAGTGCCGGAATTTTTGGCACCTGAAGCACTGGACCGGGCTGCGTGAGGACGGCTTCGCTGCTATGGTCTGCGTTGTGGCATTGCGTGGTGCCGGTTTCTCAACGATGGTCGGCGTTGTAGCGCTAGTACTCGCTACAACAGGGAGTGTGTTGTTGTGGCCCTCTGGATTCTGCTGCTCAGGAGCTTCTTTTTCCACTGCAGTGGTGTTTTCTTCTTCTCCGTCGTGGAAAATGATGTGATGGGTGGTGGAGCGATTCTGTAGGATGTCTATAACCGTCTCGAAGTCGTAGAGGCAGGCCGGCAGGATCTTTATCCCTTGTTGGTCAGGCCAACAGAATAGGGGCAGCTTCATGCGGCGATGCAGATTGATCAGAATGCGGGTGTAGTTTCTCTTGTAGTGGACAAAGATCAGTGGCACTGGTCCCTCCACTGCGTAGGCTGTTGATTTCTGCGGTGACCTCCTGATCGGAGAGGTCAGGAAGTTACGGCCGGTCGTCGAATCAAAACAGAACGTTTTGAATCGTCGCCTTATGAGGTCGGCGTACTTCTCCCAGTCAAAGTCGCTAGCTAGAGGGGTCGGAAACACAAGCGCCTCCGGCCACTCTGCGACTCCCGCTGGGAGAATCTTCTCTGCAAGATGACTATGTTCTTGGCTTGAGAGAACCATCTTAAAGGTGGCGAAGTCGCTGGTTGGAACCTCCCAGCAGAATTGCAGATCGTCTAGTAGGATTGCGATGAAAAACTTCCATTTCTTGGGGTTACCGCGGTCCAGGCGACGTTTCCATAGCTTCATCGACCACTCTTCAGGCCTGACGCTTTCAACAACGCGTTCCGAGGCTCCTACCGGTAGAAAGGAGGCTTCGGCATAGAAGCCGATTTCTCCTGGGAACGCAAACTTGTTGTTCCTCTTCTTCCTCAACTTGGCTTTCTGCGTCGCGGCGGTGTCAGTAGATGCAGCGGTGTCTGCCATGGCGAGTGAGTGAGTGAGAGAGTGAGTGAGTGAGTGGTCGAGGCAGCAGCAGCAACGCCATTAACTGCCCATTTCCTCCTTGGGCAGAGTAGGGTGGAGTGTTTGTCTTGCGACATTTACTCCTAGTCTTATAGATGGATACTTGCTTCAGGTTAGATTTGTCTTAACGTTTGGCGTAGCTTTTATTCAGATGATTTGGGGATTTATTGTACAAGTGAGATAGGTCCTATCGTGGACCTATTCCTACCGGATAATTTCCCAGATTCTTGATTAGTGGGTTGTTGGATTTATGGGCTGTATTATAAAATTTGGTGGCTAGATCCTTGAAACGTTGTTTTAAAGTTGGTAGCCCTGTGGCTTCATGAAGGGCAATTGTGGGAAATCTGCAGTCGAGATGAAGTGCTCTCTTCAACGCTCGATTTTGAATAATTTGAAGTCGGTCGAGATTTGTTTTTGCTGTGTATCCCCACACAGGACAGGCATATTCCAGTATTGGTCTTACTAAGGTGCAGTAGATCCGTACTCCTAAGGGTGCGGAGAGCTTACTGTCCCTGTTTAGCACTGGGTACAACGCTTGAAGTCTCGCGCTAGCTCTTCTGCGGAGGTCATTTATGTGGGCCCTCCAGGTCAACCTGGAGTCAAGCAGGACTCCAAGGTAGCGAACTGTGTTTGACCATGGGATTAAGTTGTTATGAATTGTGAGTTGTTGATCCAATTGAGGTCTCCGTCGAGGTCCTGTCCTTTTAGTTATTAAGATGGCTTGGGTCTTCGTTGGGTTGATTCCGATACGCCACCTCCTCGCCCAGGCCTCAGTCTTCTGCAGTACCTCCTGCAGACGACGGGTAACGATAGCTTTGCTGCGGCAGCGAGTGAAGTAAACTGTATCATCAGCATATGTGGCGATGTGAATTCCGTTTTGAGAAGGTACATTGGCTGTATATAGGGAGTATAGCAGAGGTCCTAGGGTCGAGCCTTGTGGTACTCCTGCCTGAATGCTACGCCTTGTGGAATAGACGTTACCAATTTTGACTTTGAAAGAGCGGTTTTCCAGGTATGATTTTATCAATTTGACAAGCTGTCCCGGGAGTCCCAATTCGTAGAGTCGTAGTAGCAGTCCGGCGTGCCATACCGAGTCAAATGCCCGGGAGATATCTAGTAGCACAAGTCCACAGTATTCTTTATGGTTGAAGGCCGTCGTGGCGGTCTCAACCACCCTCATCAGTTGCTGGGTGGTTGAGTGTCCCTGTCGGAACCCAAATTGATGGTCTGGGAGAATTCTCTGTCGCTCGATGTACAGGTTTAGGCAGTTTGAGGAGCAGACTGCTCAAACACCTTGCTGATAGATGGTAACAGACTTATGGGCCGGTAGTTTTGAGGTAGAGAGGGGTTTTTCCCACTCTTATGGATTGCTACGACTACGGCCTGTTTCCACCGGGTGGGAAAGTTCTTCCTGTCTACAATTATGTTGAACAGCATAGTAAGGTGGTTAATTGCCGCTGGAGGCAGGTTTCTCAAAGAGATGTTACTGATTCTGTCATGGCCTGGGGCTTTTCTTGGGACGACTCCAACGAATGTACAACACAGAAAAATCGTGATGCAGCCAAATGTGGTAACTGCGGTGGTAATCATGTCGCCAGTTATAAAGGCTGCATCGCTTATAAGCTAGCTCGTGATCGACTCAGAGGCACCAAAGCAACTCAGCAGAATCTAGAGAATAAAGAACTAAAGTCCAACAGTCTAACTGCTGTGGAAAAATCAAGGAAAGCAAATCAACAGCAACTGCTACACAGCAAAGAGAAAATGATGGATAAAGCCGACAAGAAAAAGAACTTGCGTGAGGTAAATTCAACAACTGCCACCAGAGGAGCTCCTCCCAACATACTACCACCAAACCAACAGAGAATCTGCAGGTGCAGCCATCCCTGCACCTCCAGTCGAAACTGAAAACTCATCAGCTCCGGCATTATGTCCAGCAGCACCTAGGAAGCGCACTCGCCGCCGCAACCGTCCCCCTGGCGAACACGCACAGAATGCAGGCCCCTGTGAACATACGCAATATGCTGGTCTCGACAGGTTCTACAATTGCATTGACAAAATCCTCAACACCCTAATGTGCCTCATCGAAAAGATGAACCGCCTGCCTGCAGAAATCCAGGCAGCAGTTACGTCAGCCTCAGCTATCACCTCAAGTGCTAACCTACCTAACAATGGATAGAAGGCATCACTTACACTGCGTCTCCATATGCGTATGGAATGCAAACGGGCTTTATCCTCAACTTACAGAATTTAGACAATTCATTGCAGAGCACAATATTGACTTATGCCTCGTCTGTGAGACCCACCTTAAACCAGGACTACGTGCGTCGATTGCTAACTATGACTGCTATAGAACAGACCGACTCACAGCTGGAGGCGGCGTTGCAATCTACATAAAAAAAGGGCCTACCTCACCACGAAACTCCTCTTCCGGCGCTGCAAAACATAGAAGCAGTCGCCATAGAATTAAACCTTAACAATCAGACCTTCAATGTCATCTCTGCCTACCGACCTCCCAGACGAATGCCTCTGGATGCAGACTTAGAAGCACTGGCAGCATTGCGAGGCAAACTACTCCTAGGAGGAGACTTTAACGCAAAACATACTGACTGGCTCTGCCATAACACTAACCAGGCGGGACTTGTCATCAGAAGAATTGCAAATCGACATAACATGTGTGTATGGGCTCCCGACGAGCCCACGCACTATCCTTACAATGGTGGTCGGCCTGACATCCTTGATGTGCTCATTACTAAGAACTTCAACGGGTTCATATCAGTATCCACTGTGGATGAACTATCATCAGACCACTTACCAGTTATATTTCAAGTCAGCATAGGCCAGTGGCAACCAGATGACAGGCTAAATCCCATAATTGATCACAAGTTCACCAACTGGAGGATGTACAAGAATCTTATAACTGAAGCACTAGCGGACCACCCTGCAGACAACAATCCGGAAACAGCGCTGGAGGCTTTTGAAAGTGCAGTCTTAAACGCCATCACAGCCTCCACCCTGAAGCACAAGAAAAACAACAAATCGCTCCAGCTCCCACCTCACCTGATAGCAGCGATCCGACATAAAAATCGAGTCGCAAAGGAGTGGAGGATCACTAGGAACCCCAATACAAGGAAATTACTCAATCGTCTCCAAAGAGAATTGAAAGTATCTTTAACTGAACATCGAAATCGTGAATGGGAGGCCAGACTTTCAATGCTGCGAATAGACGACGGCTCGCTGTGGTCACAGACCAGATGGTTTACTAAAAAGAAAAGTCGAATTCCACCTCCCTCAGCGGTGGGGTTTTTTTTTTTTTTTTTTTTTTTTTTGTGTCACTGCCTCAACGGCATGTTTATGAAAAAGTTCCGTCAGCGGTGTGAGCCATACGCGGTCACCCATCCAAGCACTCACCACGTTCCACGTTGCTTAACCTGTAGACATAAGAGCTGGCAAACTATGTCCATGGCGTCAGTTTGCTTCCCTTTGGCCTTGTTGAGAAGATTTTTGTTTTTTATGACATAGATCCCTAATAATTGGTCTCCAGGCTTCACTTAAATACAGTCCACTGTCCCTATTGATGTTGTTATCGTTAAGCTGAATTTCCAAAGCTTCCCGAATTACTGAGTCCCAGAACGAAGAGCGAACAGCTCCCGAGAAACTTTTATTGAATCAATACGCCGGGAAAGTCTCTATTTACATACCTAAAATGTGATGTTTATAAATACCTTTTTTTGCTTATAGTTTTACGTCTCATCGACGTTGAGGTCATTAAAGGCAGGAAAGGACTATGTGCAAGAAACGGGAAGGAACTTGGATATGGCCCTTTTAAAGGAGCCATCCCGGCATTCATCTGTCGAGATTTGGGGAAAACATGAAAACCCGAAATCTGGATAACGGACGGTGATTCGAACTGGCATACTTCAAAACGCGAGGCCAAACCGTTACCGCTCACCCTCCACGGTCGCTGTCATTAATTTTATCGGCAAAGTATGTACTTAATCCTCCATTTTCGATAAATAAAATAGTACGTTATATAAGTGAGGAATGAAGCCAAATTTCTTCTCAAACCATACCAACAGTGAATACAGATTCCATGGGTTCGATGAAGAACTCATAGAAATTTTTTTTACTTATGGCTTTACGTCATTAGAGGCGGGATTGATCTGGGGACTAGGAACGGGAAGGAATTCGGCCATGGTATTTTTGAAGGAAGCATCCCGGAATTCGCTTGGAGTTATTTCGGGAGACCATGGAAAACCCAAATGTGGATGCCCGGATGGGGTTTCGAGCCGGCGTCCTCCCGAATGCGACGCGAGAGCGTAACCACGCACCCACCAAATTCGGTCGCATAGATCTTAAGAATTCTGAGCATAAACCTCACTTTTCAGCAGAACAACTCTTATTTCCGCTTGTCTAGAACTAGCAAAATCCAAAAAGAACTGCTCTTCTTTTTATGATGCCATACACGATTCTGCGCGTGGGAATGTATCCCTTCCTGGGAACTTTCATAATCTGGGGTGATTTTCCGTTGCCTTCGCCAATGTGTGTTCATATGTGTTGTTGTAGATATGGATGACTGTGATAGTATGTGTGTTCGGTATAGACAGATGAAGAAGGGAGAGGCCTACTATTCCGAAAGAGACATGTGGGCCACCAACACTGTCGTAAGCCCTCACTCCGTACACAGTGCGGAGAGGTTTAGGTTTTAACCCAGGACTCTGGCGATTACCACCTCTCCTACGAGGACTGGAACCAGCTAACCCCGTGTCATAAAACCACACAGTTGGATTTTTTTTGCACTCGAATCAGTACACAAACAAATCAGAAATTCTATACCTCTGACATATACGAATTGAGATGTCAAAATTGTGATGCAGTTTAGATAGGCCAGACACGATATAAAGAACACAGAAGACCACTGAAATACAGTAAACACTCCACATTTGTGGAACACGTCTTAGACAATGAACAATCCCCCACAAACAAGAAAATAGTAAAAATACAAAATTTTAACTTTAATGGAAAACTATCAAATTCAAAAGGCAACATAATCAATGAACATGTAAACTTAACGAACCAAACCCTATTAATATTAATAAACCCAAAAAAATCACACAAATTCTGCCAACACGCAACACGGTAAGTTAATATCTCCTTCCGCTACCGCACATATACATTTCAGCTTAACAAAGCAAATCACACACATAAATATGATTACAAATTTCAGACTTGACAGAGCATCAAACCAGCTTACAATAGCAGCGCGCACAGGTAAACATGGTGGAAGAGAAAAACAAAACAGTGCACCGAAACTGAAATACAGAAGTCATATGTTTTAAACTGTCTCCAACCATTATGATTACGTATAATATACCACCCAGCATGCTGGTTGAGGTCACAGGTGACCAAGTACCTCAGGACGGAAATGTAAGTTGCACTATGACATCTATATATAAGAGTAAATTGTATTAGATCCAAATACAATCCTTCTACGCGAAATTTAAAAACGGCAACAAATTATAGAAAACATTGAACGATGAAGATACCACAACGAGAGGTAAACAAAATCCAGCGACAGTTGCATTGGCATATTTATAAAATAAAAACCAACAGGCAGTCATTGGGGACTGCCGACAGAAGTAAAAACTTAAAACTATGAATATCATACGCACAACACCTCATACTTATAGCTTCAGTTATACTAAATAATAATAAGTCCGTGTGGTAATAGGGTTTCTGTTGGCTGTGCTTTCCGCCCCTGTCTTAGCCGCCTTAACCTATCCCGGTTGCGCCACCAGGTACAGGGGACCTAAAACTTAACGTGGAATCCAAACCACGGAAGCGTTCTGGCGTACTTCACATTACATAGCAAACTATGCCACACGTGAATGGTCAGATTAAGGGTTTACGAAAATCCCCGCTTAGACAGGGATTCGAACCGCGGACCTTTCGTTCCCCAGTAAGCCACCAGACCGCAACACATGTGCTGTTAATATTAGCATGTCGGTGACGCCAACTCATAAGATTTTACACATCCAAAAACAGCCTAATGCCCCTAAAGAAGTTTTCACTTCAAAAACTCAAAATCTAACTTAGGGTTGGTCGAATCTTCCCAAATGAGATGCACCAAGCTATTGTGTCAGAGCCAGGAAGGCCAATTCCTTTCCTCACAGGCCTACAGTTTAACGTCGAATCAGAACCACGGAACGACCCGCCGTAGCTCATATAATCAAATACAACTTTTTTTTCTTTACTGCTTTACGCCTCGTCGACGGCTACGGTCATTAGAGGCGGGATGGGACTGGGGACAATGAACGGGAAGTAATTTGGCCATGGCCTTTTTGAAGGAAGCATCCCGGCATTCGCCTGGAGTGATTTGGGGAAACCATGGAAAACCCAAATCTGGATGCCCGGACGGGGATTAAAGTATCGAGATAGAAGAATACTCTATAAACTATACAATAATCAAGTGGCTGTAATAGAAGTAGAGAATCGCGAGAGACATGCATCAGTTAAAAATGGTGTGAGACAAGGTTGTAGTTTATCCCCGTTAATATTCGACTGGTATGTAGAAGAAGCAATGAAGAAAGTCAAAGAAAAATTTCCATTTGGCATAAGTTTTCAGAGAGAAAAAATCAGTATGCTACGATTTGCTGATGACATTGTCTTGTTAACAGAGAGGGCTGAGGATATTGAGAAGGTACTGAATGGCATGAACAAAATACTGAAGGAAGATTTTGGACTGAATATACACAGACGGAAAAAAAAATCCCAACACCAAGAAAAAATTATTGTAGAGTAATGAAATTTGGACAATGCATTTGTCAAGTTAACATGTTTAATTGATTAAATTTTCAAGATCACAGGTTAATTTAAGCTCAAGAAAATGCATTTCAAATGTGAAATACTGTTAAATTAATAGCCGGTGTAACCTCCAGAATTTTGAATGCAAGCCTGCAAACGTGAATGCATTGTGTCATACAGGTTTCGAATGTCACTTTGTGGTATGGAGTTCCATGCTTGTTGTACTTGTGCTGTCAATACTGGGACGGTCAGTGCTGGCTGTGGATGATGCTGGAGTTGTCGTCCAATGATATCCCATACGTGTTCAATTGGAGACAGATCTGGTGATCTCGCAGGCCAAGGTAACATGTCGACACTCTGTAGAGCACGTTGCGAGACAACAGTGGTATGAGGGCGAGCGTTATCCTGTTGAAAAACTCCCCCTTGAATGCTGTTCATGAATGGCAGCATTACAGGTTGAATTACCAGACTGACGTACAAATTTGCAGTCAGTGTGTTTGGTATAACCACAAAAGTGCTCCTGCTGTCATAGGAAATTGCTCCCCAGACCATGACTCCAGGTGTAGGTCCAGTGTGTCTAGGCCGCAGACAGTTTGGTTGCAGGCGTTCCCCTGGCCTCCTTCTGACCAACACTCGGCCATCACTGGCACCAAGGCAGAACCTGCTTTCATCAGAAAACACAACAGATCTCCACTCCGTCCTCCAATGAGCTCTGGCTTGACACCACTGGAGTCGCAAACGGCGATGGCTTGTAGTCAGTGGAATGCACGCTACAGGGCTGGAGTCATGGTCTGGGGAGCAATTTCCTATGACAGCAGGAGCACTCTTGTGGTTATACCAAACACACTGACTGCAAATTTGTACGTCAGTCTGGTAATTCAACCTGTAGTGCTGCCATTCATGAACAGCATTCAAGGGGGAGTTTTTCAACAGGATAACGCTCGCCCTCATACCGCTGTTGTCTCGCAACGTGCTCTACAGAGTGTCGACATGTTACCTTGGCCTGCGAGATCACCAGATCTGTCTCCAATTGAACACGTATGGGATATCATTGGACGACAACTCCAGCATCATCCACAGCCAGCACTGACCGTCCCAGTATTGACAGCACAAGTACAACAAGCATGGAACTCCATACCACAAAGTGACATTCGAAACCTGTATGACACAATGCATTCACGTTTGCAGGCTTGCATTCAAAATTCTGGAGGTTACACCGGCTATTAATTTAACAGTATTTCACATTTGAAATGCATTTTCTTGAGCTTAAATTAACCTGTGATCTTGAAAATTTAATCAATTAAACATGTTAACTTGACAAATGCATTGTCCAAATTTCATTACTCTACAATAATTTTTTCTTGGTGTTGGGATTTTTTTTTCCGTCTGTGTAATTAATCAAAGCAAGACAAAAGTGATGAAATGTAGCAGAAATGATACCAATACTAGTAGATTAAATATAAAAATAGGATCGGATGCAATAGGAGACGTAAGTGAGTTCTGTTACTTCGGAAACAAAATTACAACTGATGGCCGAAGCAGGAATGATGTTAAAAGCAGAATAGCACTAACAAAAGGAGCCTTCATGAAAAAGAGAAATCTTTTAGTTTCAAATATTGATCTAGGAATTAGAAAGACCTTTTTAAAACTCTAAGTGTGGAGCACAGCACTTTACGGTAGTGAAAGATGGACTTTAGGAATACCGGAAAGAAAGAAAATTAAGCTTTTGAAATGTGATGCTACAGAAGAATGCTGAAAATTAGGTGGACAGACAAAGTAAGAAATGAACGAGTTTTGGAAATGATGGGTGAGAAATGAAGTTTATAGAAGAAGCTTACAGAAAGAAGAGACAGGCTGATAGGTCATATTTTGAGACATGCTGGATTGGGTAATTTGTTAGTGGAGGGAACAGTCGAAGATAAGAACTGTAGAGGAAGACAGAGATTAGGATATATGAAGCAGATAACTGAGGACGTGGGTTGTAAGGGGTATGTAGAGATGAAGAGGTTAGCACAGGATAGAAAGGGATGGAGGATTGCATCAAAGACGACAGCAAAAAAAATTCCATGGTAGCAACCATCGTGAGAAGAATTAGTACGCCGGTTCAAATTCCCGTCGGCTATCAGATTTCGTTTCTTCCATTATTTCTCAAAATCTTTGCAGATTTTTGCCAGGATGATTGCTCTAAATGGCATTCGTCAAATTGTTTCGTATTCCTTGTTCACAATGCTCTTCTATATTCGTTTACCTCGACCGTAACAAGACATTTAGCCCGAAGAATTAAAAATTGTTAATGTACAGTATAAAAAAGAAGAACTGATGAGCAATTTGCAGAGGATAAATTATAATTCCAAAATGCTATCAATCTGTAACACCATAACTGCAATATAAAAATTTTATATGTACAGAAATGTTCTTTGTACAAAAAATACTGTATTGACAAGTATTTGACGATTACATGAAAGTCATTGTTTTAAATCATCGTTTATAAAACCACAGCTCAGTATCTTATTATTTCATCGACATCTGAAAATTTATTTTGGACTGTTTTTAAAATATAATTTATTACATGGGTTTAGGGGGTCATAAACGATTCTAGTTGACTTTATTTGCAACGCTTAACAGTATTTTTTTTTTCTTAGGGCTATACGCCACGTTGACGTCGACGTCATCAGAGGCGGGATGGGAGTGTGGACAAGGAACGGGAAGGAATTCGGCCATGGCCTTTTGACGGAAGCATCCAGGCATTCGCCTGGAGTGATTTGGGGAAACCATGGAAAACTCAAATCTGGATGCCCGAACGCGGATTTGAACCGGCATCCTCTCGAATGCGATGCCAGAGGCTTCACAGTAGTCAGTATTTAAAAGTTATTAACACATCGAAACTAGATTAATTAGTTTCTGTTATCATTTTGTAAACAATTCTAATCCAGCAGTATACTTGTCAAACATTTTACAGTTACAAAAGTTCTTTTTGATTTTTCTTTTTTTAGGCCTTAATCTTGGATACGATACCAGACAATTCCAAAGCCACATTAGAAGGAAATAAGCATAGTTTTCTGCCAGAAGACTTCTTCATCGAATGTGCGACTCGTATTCAGACTTCAGTCTACTTCAGTGTGAATTATTGCATAGACCACATCTAGCCATTTAATTGGATTGAGAAGGCGGCAGTTATTACTTTGGATGAAGAGAGACATTCAAACGGTTTTATTGCTAGAATCATGAAGATTCACAAATAAACCTTGCCAAACCTTATGTTGGATTATCAAAAGGAAGGGAATGTCATGGAACAGTCCCACACAAGCACACCACACAAAACAACATCTGGCCAGGATCGGAAATCGTTCGACTTAGCGGCTGCTTCCCTTTTTATAGAGCATTGCAGTTTAAGGATACATTATAAATTTAATTTACAGTAGAATAGTCTTCTGCAAGGCGTTTGTGAATAGTTCAGGTATTGTCATTTGTAAAAGTTTGGGATTGCAGGTCAGTCATCTGTGTAATGAAAGATCTAGGCCACAGACTTATTTTGGCAAATTGTGTGTCTATTCTGTATAACATAATGTTGCCATCTGTAAGGCAGTGATTTTCGTGGGTCATATCATGTTCCAGCAGGACAGGTATCTCGTCCACCAGACCCGCCTATTTTACGTGGTTGCACGAGCAGCCAAAGGTGCAGGAAACTGACCAACCAGTCGAAAACGTTGACATGAACCCAATAGAAAATTCACGGGCAGAAACGGTATAAATTATGAGTAAGACGGAATACGTGTCAACGACACGATGCCAACTGTCAGATACCACTTACGATACATTGGAAGAACTTTCTGAAGTCAATAATTAAAGCCGCTTTAGTTCCATAAAGTACTGGAACTTTTAACACTGTGTATGCTTTTGCTTCTTCCAAATACTGATGCCACACCGATGTCGCAGTATTCTGCGATCTCATTCTCGTATTTACCTCCTGATCCCTTACCACATATACTTTACATCCCATCCCCCACTCAAAGCTTTTTTGACAGACTATAAATATTATTCCAAGCAGGAACATTTAACCAGTTACGTAGTGGAAATATGGATTGGTAAATTGATAAAATATTGCACACAAAATTACCTCAGATCTCCATGAAAAAAAAGAAAGACCTGGAATGAGCTGTGGTCTTTGATATAACATATTTTGAGTTTAATGAACATACAGGGTGAGGAATTTAAAACTGTTTGTCGGTATATTTGTCAAAATACAAATCGGATTAAGAAAGATGTGATAAAAGTTGTTCACCTCGAAGAGGGACATCCATTAACATAACGCTCGACCCCCTGCACCACCCCCGGCGGCGGGAGGGGGGGGGGTGAAATCGAAATCTTAAATAGGATCCCTATTTTTTATTGCAGATTTGGATTTTGCGTGAAAAAATTTGTATCTTTTGTATGAAACATTTTTTTCTCTTCATGATAGATGGCGCGGTATACATGCAGAATAGGTGTGTCTAGAAGGCTGTGATTTCTCAGGGTATAGTTGCTACCTGCCGCCTTAAGACGGCGCCACCAGCGCACACAAGAAAAGAAAGTTGTAGGAGCGCGCGGATTTGAAATACAGTTTCAAGACGAATATCATACACGGTCAATAAAATCACCACCTTTTAAATTTCCAAGTGGAACCATGTTTTATTCGTATCACAAGTGTACTTTAATGATATACGATGTATTTCAGTAAATTTAAAAAGCCATATTTACCCAATCTAATTTTCGCACTTATTCTGCACTAGCGCCGTGCATACGCAACTTAGACATGGTCAGTAAAATCACGACGTTGTAATTTCCAAGTTGAACCATGTTTTATTCGTGTCACAAGTGTACTTTAATTATATACGATGTATTTCAGTAAATCTGGATTACCCGACAGGGATTTGTAGGCACGTCCACCCAAATGCTCAACCAGGGCGTTACCTCTCACCCAACACGTTCAGTTCTAGCCAGCTACTTCTGCCAACTACTAATTACCTGCTGTAAGAATTTTCATTGTTAGAATCTAACAATTTTAACAAATGTTTCTGGTTTTTCTCAACAACCCGAGGGTAGTGGATGAGTGGTTAACGCTCTGACTTCGCATTGGGGAGCTACATGGTTTACCCAAATTACTCGAGGAGAATGCCGGAATGATTCCTTCAAAAGGACATGGACGAATTACTTCCCATTCATTATCCCCAGTCCCATCCCGCATCTAATGACCTCGATGTCAACGAGGCGTAAAGCCACAAGTAAAAAAATAAATAAATAAAAATTGTGGTCAAGGAAAACGCGTGTATAACTAATGGAAATCTTTAAATGAAACTACGTTCCATGTACGAAATTAAAGGGTAGATCGTATACTGACAATTCCAGTATTGCCAGAGCAGATGCAGAATATGCAAAATATTTGCGAAAATTAGAGACTGTAATTTGGCTCTTTAAATTTACTAAAATACATCGTATGTCATTAAAGTACACTTTTGACTCGAATAAAACATGGTTCCACTTGGAAATTACAACGTCGTGATTTTCCCGACCATGCCTAAGTTGGGTATGCACGGCGCTAGTGCAGAATAAGTGCGAAAATTAGATTGGGTATATATGGCTTTTTAAACTTACTTAAATACATCGTATATCATTAAAGTACACTTGTGACACGAATAAAACATGGTTCCACTTGGGAATTAAAACGTCGTGATTTTACTGACCATGTATAAGTTGCGTCTGCAAGGCGCTAATGCAGAATAAGTGCGAAAATTAGATTGGGTATATATGGCTTTTTAAATTTACTGAAATACATCGTATATCATTAAAGTACCCTTGTGATACGAATAAAACATGGTTCCACTTGGAAATTTAAAAGGTGGTGATTTTATTGACCGTGTATGATTTTTGTCTTGAAACTGTGTTTCAAATGCGCGGGCTTCTACAACTTTCTTTTCCTATGTGCGCTGGTGGCGCTGTCTCAAGGCGGCAGGTAGGAACTATACCCTGCGAATTCACAGCCTTCTAATCACACCTATTCTGCATGTATACCGATGGCGCTGTAATCGGCAAAAATGAAACTGAGTTGAAGATTGTTGCAAAACGGTAATATCTCAAATAAATACACATCAGATTAGGAAATTAGAAACTAGAAACAATTTTAAAAAAATTACTGTGATTCCCTTTGCTTCTCACAAGTGTTTCATTGCAGCAAATTTTCGAAATGATGTCCGTTGTTTATAATGCACATTGCAACTCTGTGTCTGTCGTTTATAAGTGTCTCTGCGCTAATGTTTTCACATTGATTGATAATTCACTACCGCATATTTTCTGGGGTTGTTGGTACATACATGTAAACTCTTTTAGCCATCCCTACAGGAAAAAATCAGCAGGAGTCAAATCGGGTGAACGTGCGGGCCACGTTTGAGGACCTACTCGTCCAATCCATCAACCCGGATAGTTTCGATTCAAAACTTCTCGAGATATTCGTGAATAATGCGCTGGGCATCCATCGTGATGAAACCACATATCCATTCTTGTTTGCAGTGGAACATCTTCCATTAGTATGGGTAAAACATTATCTACAATGTCTCTGTATATTGGACCAGTCAGATTACCTTCTTTGAAGTATGGGCCAGTTACCCTCGTACCTAAAATACCACACCAAACGTTGACACTCCATGGGCGTTGATGTTCAACTTGCCTTACCCAATGGGGATTCTCCAATGAACAATAATGCATATTATGTCGATTCACTTCACCACGATTCGAAAAAATTTTATTCATTAGAGAAATGTATCTGTGAAATAAAATTATTATTCATTGCCAGTTTTTCCTGTATCCAGTTGCAGAAATTCAGGCGGTTTTGAAAATCGTCACCATGCAGTTCTTGATACAGCGATAAATGAAATGGATGCCATTTGTGTTCATGCAGTATGCGTAGAACACTTCTTTGCGAAATTCCTGAACCTTGCGCAATTTGCCGAGAACTATGGTGAGGATTTGCAACAACTGCAGCTAAAACATTCACTGTGTTATTTTCGTTTGTCACAGGTTTAACGCTTCCGGTTTCAGTAAACAAATGGACAATACTGCGAAAACTCGTTGCAGATGGCACATGCCTATCAGGGAATACATTGGCATACCTTTGACGAGCTTCTTCAACATTTCTATGAGCCTCAAAGTACATGGTTATGATATCGACTCTCTCTGCAATCGTTAACATCGTGGAACAGTTGCCATGAGATGTGTACAGTCCGAATCAAGAGACAAATGGCGCTACCTGAGGCAATTACGGGGTTCATCACAACTAGGAATAGGCTCAGAAGATACTGGCAACGTACTAGGCGTCCCATTTATAAAGTGCATATCAACAGACTCAAAGACATAATTAGTCGTAGAATCCAGGAGTACAAAAATCAACAATGGGGGCGTCTGCTCTCGGAGTTGAACACTGACACCTCTGACCGCTCCGTGTGGTCTTTAGCTCGTCACTTCACTCGTGAGGCACATCATACACCCACCCTACAGGGGCCGGACGGACTTGTCTATTCTTCCGAGGACAAGGCGGAGCTGATGGTCACAACACTCGTAGCGTCTTCCGATCCTGCAATTACCTTGGAAACGGACCAGATGGTGACACAGCTGTTAGCCCAACCGGTTCGCGAGCATCCCCGTAGGGCAACTTCCAACGAAATCACATGGGCTATACAGCACTCGCTAAAAAAAAAAAAAACACCTAGTCCGGATGGTATACAGAACCGTGTTCTTAAACAGCTCACGGGAAAAGCGATAGAGTACCTTACAGACATCGTGAATGCCATCTTACACAACCACTATTTCCCCGACCGATGGAAGGAGGCCAAAGTGCTAATGTTCAGAAAGCCGGGGAAAGATCCATCCTCACCCAACAACTACCGTCCGATTACCTTACTCAACTCCCGTAGCAAAGTTGTTGAAAAAGTCATACTCAGACGCCTTACACAACACATAAAGAACAATAACACACTGAAGCCGGAGCAATTCGGCTTCTGAAAGCACCACTCCACAACACAATTAATGCGTGTTGTTGAGCACGTAACAAGGGGATACAATTTGTCTGCGTCTACCGGGGGCTGTGTTCCTGTACATTGAGAAGGCGTTCGATCGTCTTTGACACAACGGCCTCATTCGTAGACTCAGTGACGACGGATTTCCGGACGGACTGGTGCGCCTAATACACTCTTACCTCACTAACCGAACGTTCCACGTCTGCGTTGACAACAAGAACTCTACACCTCAGGAGATACAAGCAGGAGTGCCTCAAGGAAGTTTAATAGGCCCTCCGCTCTTCACAGAATACGTCAATAAAGCTCCGACCACAGCCAAAACGATGCAAGCTATTTATGCTGACGATACCGCCTATCTTGCACAGTCACAGCAACCATCTCATATAAACAGTAGATTACAGCACGTGCTTATCGTAGTCGAACCTTGGCTCACACGATGGCGAATTAAAGTCAACGTAGCTAAATGCGAGGCACTCCTATTTACACGAAGACCTAAGCAAAAACGCTTTCACGAACACTGTCGACCACTAACACTACACAATCAACCAATACATTTCCGGAACGAAATTAAATATCTTGGAGTCAAATTTGACGCGAAGCTAACATGGAAGCTCCATATAGAACACATGGTTAATAAAGCAAACATTAGACTCAAACAGCTATATCCTATGCTAAACAGACAAAGCACACTACACCGAGGTAATGCCCGAACAATGTACTTAGCACTCATTCGGCCACTCATGAAGTATGCAGCTCCGGTTTGGGGGTACGCCGCTAAGTCTCACATTAGGAGACTGCAATTAATTCAAAACAAAGTACTCAGGATCATAGCAAATGATCCTTAGGGAACACGAACAACAGACTTACACCGAGATTTCCGACTCGAGCCAATACAGCAAGTAATTAAGAAGCTTGCCATAAACATGTACGGGAAATCCCAAATGTCGCGAAATCCTTTGATACGCACTATAGGCAGTTACGATCACAACCACAGATTTTAAACACCCACGGCCGAATATATTGCTCAACAGATAGGAAAAAACTAATGCATAAACAAGTAAGAAATCTGTTGACTGCATCAAGGGCCACTGGGGTTAGGGTCCCATTCCCTAATCAACCTGCAAAAGTGATCACTGGGCTAAGGAAAGTGGTTACAGTGCGATCGCAGGCGCAGAAGGCAGCCACATACAACAAGAAATCAATCCACAAACAGCATTAGTACAGCATCCGGCGTGGTAAACACCGCGGGGGTGACGGATGTCGTGGCAGGCTAGCGCGATGCATCCTGCTCCAACATTTCCTGGAATGAGCATGGTGGGGTTGTCTTACCCGGTGGCGATGACACGTGCTGGCGGGGGTGGTCATGGCGGTGGTGTCCGTCATCGTCCTAAAGCCCGGGCAAGTCGGGGGTGGTCATCTAGCAGCACTGTGGCTGTCGCCAGCGGCGAAACCCTTACCGTGTACTCCCGGTATGAGGAAAGGCTCTGCGCATTGCGGCGGTTGCGCTATGGCGCCCGGGCGGTGTGAATCACGTCTCACCAACACATACAACACCTGTTGCACACAGCTGTTACTAATATAACGATTCGGCATGTTCCAGGACCACCTCAACGACAGCGACGGCGAGCGGCACCAGCTGCCAATCTCAACGGCAGCGACGGTGTGTGGACCAGCTGTAAGTTGTTGCATGATACCATTTCCTAAACAAAAACTAACAGACCCTTCATACATCCAACCTTGTAGCATAGAATCTGTCGCGGTACTGGCAGTATCTTAGCCAGCCGCTCTTATTCCCTACCTAACTATCGCAGAGGTTTTTTTCCCAGGGGTAAAACCTTGGCACTTTTTCCCCTCTGCCCTGTCTCTTCTTCAAAAGTTTCTGTCTATCTTATCCGATGGACCCATGTAAACGGGCGGACGCCTGGACCCATGGAATACATCACAATCCCGTTCCTGTGATCACCTATAGAATTACTAACTTAATGCATGTGCAGAGGCGAGCAGTAGTTAACAGGAAGGCCGCCATGCTTGGAGGAGCGGGTTTTGGGTGCTCCCCCAATAAAAAAAAATAAAAAAAACACATGGAGCTTAAACAGGGCGATCACGCCCGCAATATGGTTAGGCTAGTGTGGGGGAAGAGGAGGTAGCCTACAATTCCACCATACAAAAAGGGAAAATAGAAATAGCGGACAGAATATACGACGTTGAGCCGTCAACTGAAAGAAAGAGGCAGATACCCTGCAGAAAATGTCAGACTTATGGCCACTCCGAAAGCACATGCAAGAACAAACTCAAATGCTTCAGATGTGGCAAAGGAAACCTTTCTCCAGGCTGCCCACATGCAAACCATAACTTAGCAATCCCCTATTGTGCCACATGTGGAAACCGCGACCCTTATACAGCGCAAATCTGTTGCCCCCAGTACCCTAAAGCAGAGGCAGCAATGCCACCCCATCAGCAAGAAGCCCACCAACCGCCAAAAGCAATAATGCTGGAAGAGGAAAATTTTCCACCCCTACAGCGTGCAGCATCACTGCAAAGCCAACCACCCCAAGCCCCACATCTAATGCAGCAGTAAAGCTTCCTCGCTGCAGCCAAGTCAGCAACAATACCATCCCCTTCAGGGCAACACATAACGGACAGACCATCCCCAGATACGCCAACAGTCAAACTCGAGCAGCGCATAGCGCGACTCGAGCAACAAGTCGCCAACCTCACAGAAACGATATACAGACTAACCAAGTTACTGGATGCAAAAACACCAGAAAAGACCAAGTCCTCCCCTACAGTCGAGCAACACCACCAAAAACCAGAACAAGCAAATAAAAGAGCTCATGATGTAAATGCCGGACACCCCCTCTTCACCCTACGCGGCTTCTCTGTGAGCGAAAACAACAACATAAACAACGCAACAGATGAGAGCAGAAGGACAGAAGAAAGTAGCGGGTCCTCGGAAGGCAGCGAAGAAAACAGCAGCGGGACAACAGAAGACAATAATGGCTAATCCCCTAGGGGCAGCACCGCTCGCTATAATGCACGTCAACATTCGGTCAGTTCGGGACTGGCGGGCAGAGCTGGAGAGGCTGGCGGCAGAAGAAAACATCGACATCATCAGCCTCAACGAGACTCGCCTGACCCCTGGTAGTAGGCTGAGTGCCTTCGGGTACCGAGTCCTGCGACGGGACGGCGACCGGGGGCTGGGGGGTGTAGCTATCCCGGTGTTCGACCGGTACCAGGTCGCTGCAGTCCAGGTACAGGCCGGCCGCCGGAGGCTCACCGTCTGCAGCATTTACTCCCCCCCACCCCACCGCTCCGTTCCTGAAGAACTTCTACTGCATATCAGTCGCACATATGATCACCCCATAATCCTATCCGACCTAAACGCTCACCACCTCGCCTTCGGCGATCGCCATACGACGCGCAGTGGCGGACAGCTGGTAGCGGCGCTAACAGCTGCGAAACTGCGCAATGTACCAGTCCAAGGCCACACCCGCATCGCTCCGAGAGGAGGGGCCGTGCATGCCACAAGCCCGGACAAGGTCATCACGACCGCGCCACTGTCGCGCTGTGTTATACAGTGTGCGACCGGCCCGGACTTGGATCGGACCACCTCCCAGTTATTTCTCGCTGGGCGCTGATGCCTGCAGTGGCGCAGGCTGCGGCCGCCACGCGCCCTACTATACGCAAATGGCGCGACACTAACTGGGAAGAATACCACCGCGTCGTGGAAGCAGAGCTGCCAGCTTTGAGAGCGATACCGCTTGAAACGACCGCCGATGTTGACGTATATAGCGATGTGCTGGAGAGCGCCATACATGCTGCCATTGATACAGCAGTACCATCTGTCCCTGTACCGCGTCGAGCCCCTAACCAACTACCGGCAAACATCCTCGAGCTGATCCGCGAGAAGAGAGCAGCACATCGCAGGCGGGCGAGGACCAGCGACCCAGAAGAACGTAATGTTTACAACAGACTAGCCAGGAGGTTCAAACAACAAATCGCGGAACACCGAGACAACAAATGGACGGGCTACTGCGAGACATTAAATAAACAGAGGCAGCAAGAGTTTCTGGAGGGCTGTGGGCAGGCTGACAGGCAAATCCCCCCAAACATCCTATCCCCTGCACCAGAATGGTGCCATCATAACAAATTCTGAAACCAAATGTGAACGGTTTCGCCAGCATCTGGCCAACATCCATCAACCTCCCAACGCACCGCATTTCGATGTGGATTTCAAAACAGATACAGAAGAACTAATTAGAAACAACACCCATCTAACCCACCCGCTTCCAAGAATCATCGAACCTGACAACAATGAACCACTCACCGCTGAAATAACACCCCAGGAAATAGCCCGCCACCACAAACATCTAAAGAACACCGCACCTGGACCTAACCGAATCCCGAACTATGCTCTGAAAAATGTACCGCCAATATTCCACGAGCACCTGACCCGCCTTTTCAATGCCAGCTTCGCAATTGGGTACTTACCAAAGTCTTGGAAACTAGCACATATTCTGCTCTTTCCCAAACCAGGCAAAGACCATACCGACCCCAACAACTACCGGCCGATCAGTCTGACCTCCAGCTTCTCCAATCTCATGGAACGAATTATTGTACGCCCACCTGAACGCAAGAGACCAACTGCCGAAGGAGCAATTCGGCTTCCAGCCGGGCCGCTCCATCATCGACCAACTTCTGCGAGTAATGAATACGGCCGAAACAGCACTAGCATCAGGACGCTCGGTGGCTATGGCTTTTATGGATGTCCAAAAAGCTTTTGACACGGTCTGGCTGGATATTCTACGCCGGAAAATATTAGAGCTTAATATGCCACCCCAAGCGTGCATATGGATTATTAATTTCTTCAGCGATCGCAGGGCAAAAGTAAAACTTGAGGGAACACTATCGGCACCCTTCGAGATCAGAGCAGGGGTTCCGCAGGGGTCACCGCTCTCCCATCTTCTATATATAATCTATGCTAGAGATACCCCGCTACCAATAGGACCAGGTTCTGGGCTCAGATTGTTCGCGGATGACGCCTCATATTGGGCAACACATACACGGTATAATACTGCCATTGCAGCACTGCAAAGGTCAATCGCAAGGTTTGAACAGTGGTGCTGTAAATGGCGTATTATACTTAACGCAGACAAAACACAAACCATAATATTTAAAAAGCAGCGTCTGCCGGAGCGTAAATTGCGTGAGCAACGCATTTACGTCTGCGGCAGACCAGTAGAATTCAAACCCACAGCCAAATACCTCGGCATTACATTATATACTAAACTGAAATACATAGCCCAATATGACAAGATTATCAACGAAACGAAAAGACGCCTCTCTACACTACGCCTGCTCCGCGGACTCCGGACCGGCTGCAACTATAATACTCTCATGACTATATAAAGCATTGATACGCCCATACATTACTTATGGCGACCCCATCCTTCTCCAACCCCCCAAAACGAGACAAAAACACCTTGACATCCTTGAAAGACGGGTGATTAGGACTACATACAGACACACTCCCATATCCCTCAATTACAACGCAACCTACGAGCTAGGCGGGGTAGCTCCGCTGTTCGGGCATGCCGCGGAGCTTGGCCGCCGCTACATGCTCCGGGCAGTGGGGCGGCCGGCCTTCAGACCCCTACTGGACGAACTGCAGCGACAGCTGACAGCCCCCCTCCCCTTCCCTACTACCTTACTCCGGCTATAACACAATATAAAGACGTCAATGACTGGGAAAGCGGTGGTCCCAGGTTGTGGGGAAGGTTGTGCGTAGGAGCGCATCTCCTTCCAGTTTTCTAGTTTGGTTGTCGTATTCGGTGTGTCATAATCAGGTTGTTCCTACCCTGTGTGTTATTTCTTTACTGGTGGCCAAGTATTTTCTTTGGCCACCTTAATCTGTCATTATAGGTGGGTTCAGCTCCCAAAGCGGAGATCAACGGGTTATTTGATTTCTGCGCATTTTCGTAAAACTGCGTAGCCAGTTGTTGGAATCGGACTCTAAGTTTCGGCAGTCCACTCAGACGATGAAGATCATCTGTCCTCGTGTCCCTGGGTAGGTGATGAGCAAATCTGATGGCTCTATTCTGGATAGTTTGCAGTAGCTGAAGGTATGCTTGCGCCGTGTTGCCCCACACAACCGCAGCGTACTCCAATATAGGTCTAACTAAGGCGGTGTATAGGCGGATCCCTAGGTTCGGCCTTAATTTGGATGTAGGATTCAATACTGGGTAGAGTGAACTTAGTCTCCCAGATGCTTTGGCACGAACGTTGGTGACGTGAGGTTTCCACGTCATTCCCCTATCAAGTTTGACACCGAGGTAAGTTGCCGTCCTCGTCCAGGTAATGTGTTCGCCGAAGAGTACTAAAGGAGGTAACTGAGGAACTTTCTTCCTGGTAATGATGATTGCCTGGCTTTTGGAAGCGTTGTAGGCAAGCCTCCATTTAGTGCCCCATTGCTGGATGTTGTCGCAGGCCTGCTGTAGCCTTCTGCGTAAGAGGTGAACATTCAGGCTCTTTGCAAAATAGGCGGTGTCATCAGCATATAACGCTTTCTTTACGCGAACTGTGGATGGAGTATCCGCCGTGTATAACCTGTACAGGACTGGGCCAATAACTGACCCTTGTGGGACACCCGCAGAGATGTTCTTTATTGCTGAGATGCCACCGTCCATCACAACTCTGAAAGTTCTTCCCTCAAGGTAATTTTTTAGGAGCTTAACATGAGAGAGTGGTACTCCTTGTGTGAGCAGTTTGTATATGAGACCCTGATGCCAGACGGAATCAAAGGCACGGCTGACATCAAGCAGTACTGCGCCGAAATATTCCCGACGTTCGAAGGCAGAGAAGGCCTATTCTGTGAGACGGAGCAGTTGTTGGGGTGTTGAGTGATGTCTTCGAAAACCGAACTGTTCATCAGGCAACAGCCCCTCACTGTCGATGATGGCGCGAAGTCTCTTGAGGTAGAGTCGCTCAAAAACTTTGGAAAGAGTCGGCAGAAGACTAATTGGCCTGTAGGACTTGGGGGATCTTCTGTCCTTGCCCGCCTTCGGAATGGGTATGATGTCAGCATGCTTCCAAGTAGTAGGATATTCACCCGTTAGGAGAATTTGATTGAAGGCGTCTGTTACAAACTGGACGGCGATTGGGGGCAGTTGACGAAGGATACCTCCGCCGATGCCATCATGTCCTGCAGCTCTCTTTACAATAAGACTCGAGAGCATAGACGCAACCTCTTGTGCAGTTATCTCGTCAATGCGATCCTCTTCTGGGGGAACGGCTTCAAGGAATCGCCGCATCTTTCTTCGACGAGACGAATATGGTCGTCGTCTTTAGGCTCATTGACTGGCTGAAAATTTGCCTCGAAGTTTACGGCCAGAGCTTCTGCCTTTTCTTCAGGCTCACAGACATAGTTATTTCCGACCACCAGGGGCGGGATTTTATGCCTCCTCCGGAGTAGGGCCTTCGTCGTGCGCCAGGCGGACCCATCCTCACGTCCAAGGTGGAGATGAAGTTGGACCATTCAGAGATCTTGTGCTTGTCCACTTCAGCCTTAATTTCTCTCTGCATACGATTTATTATTCTCTTAGTGGCTGCATCACGTGTGATGTGCCACTCCCTAGTCAGATGATTTTTGACGATAATAGCCTCTCTGATTTCCGGAGGGAGTTGCCTCGAACGGAGCGGCTGTTTGCGTCTCGGCCGGGTGGCCGCATCTGCAGCCTCATTGATCCAATCCGCCAAGTTGGCCATAGCGGTGGAAGGGCCGGATATAGCCGGTGGCGGTGCCTCTTCTATGCGCTGAGAGAGGAAATCTTTGAAAGAATCCCAGTCAATGTAATTGAGATTCCTGCGTAGTTTGTCGGCTCGTGGAGTGACGTCTGCAGCCATGTAGAACAAAACAGGAATATGGTCTGAGATAAGGCAGTTTTTGTGACCATAGCTATGTTATGTTGCAATCCTCTCGTGATTGCAATGTCCAAGACATCAGGCATCCATGTCCGTAAATAGTGGGTTCAGTTGGACCCCAGGTAACGGCATCGTTGTTTTCGACAACTCGCAGGAGCTTCCGGCCGTTCGTGTTGGTGACGCGAGAGTTCCATACAGCATGTTTGGCGTTAAGATCTCCCGCAATGAAAACATTACCGCGCAGACGAAGGAGGGCCGAGAAGTCGCTTCATGTAGACGGCCTACTGGAGGTCTATAAGCTGCCACAAATAGTACTCTCCCTCGGGAAGTCTCGACGGCGACACCAGTAGCTTCAATGGTCTCCAAAGGTGGCAAATTTATCTGGTAGTGTTTTATGGTGTTCTTGACGTATACAGCGGTACCACCTCCCGCTGTAGGTCGATCCTGCCTGTAACAAGAGTAGTTGGGTGCGGCGGCTTTCACCCCCGGCTTGAGGTGCGTTTCATTTACGAGGCAGACGTCTATCCCCTCGTCGCGTAGAAATTCTTTAAACTCGCCCAACTGTCGCCAGAGGCCGTTGGCATTCCATGAGCATATGGTGAGATCCTCAATGGCGTTAGCCATGATGTTCCATGTTTGCTTGTTGGACGGCAATTACTGCCAACTTGACTGCCTCAGCGGTTTGTTTTGGTAGGTCGGAGATTTGCTTATGGAGATCTTGGACGAGAGTGGTGACCGTCTGTAGCAGAGACAGCACCATGTTCATGAGCACCGCAGTGTCGACCTGAGGGTTGTCCTTATCGGGAGGACGGCAATTCGGCTCGTCCGCTTTCTTACTCGTGTTTGAGGTTTCCATGGTTTGGGTGGAAGAGAGGTTATTGTGGTTATCCCTCTGATCCTTCCTTGCATTTGGTGAGTTACGTGGTAGGTTTGTAGAAGCCTCAGCGTAAGTGGTTCCTTGAGTGGATTCCAGGGTTGCTTGATCCTGATTCGTCTTTTTGTTGGTAGAGTCGGTTGCTTCATCCTCCTTCTTCTTCTTCTGTTGCTTCTTCTTGAGCATCATTGCGATGTAGGAAGCGTTGTTGGCTTTCTGTTTTCATTGAATTTGCTAAAGGCTTGGCATTTGCGATAACTTGCAACATGCTCTCCGCCACAGTTAGCGCATTTTGGGAGAGTTTCGCCTTTCTTCAGGGCGCATTCTCTAGTAGTGTGTTCACCAGCGCACTTTACACATTTTGGTGGCATAACACAGTGACGGGAAACATGACCCACACCTTGACATTGAAACACTGAGGTGGCCCTCGAGTGCTTCGTAGTTTTTCTGTTGTTACTTTAACAGAGCAGAGTGATGTCATCTTATAAATTGCTCTGTTGTCCATATTGTCAGAGAGAACCACCAAGAACAGTGGAATCTCTTGTCCAGTTTTAGGAGAGCGCAGTCTGACGACTGTTCTCGCCACCAAATTACGTTCCTCCAGCTCTTCTTTAATATATTCTGGGGAGAAGTTAAATGGTAATCCTCTGATGACCACCTTAATGTTTTTATCCGCTTCTGTCGGAAATGTATAGAAGGGGATTTGGTGTGTTGACGCATAGGCAGAGATAGCCTGGTGGTCAGCCTTAGTCTTGGGTAGGAGTTTGTAGAGGTCGCGACCGGCAGGCCTCACTCCGCACTCGTTCTTGCATATCTTCTTTAAGATGGTGTACAGATTTCTGTAATCATCCTTGTATGAAACCATAAGCGGGGCCGGTTTAGGTTCCCTGGTGGCAGTTTCGGGAGCACCGTCCATAGCTGGCCCGTCAGCAGTGAGCAGCGGCGCGAACGAGTTGCTTGTGCTAGCCGGACTTGTAGCTGTGGCAGTTTTGATGTTCAGTTGGGCCGCTGGGGCTGGTCGGCGCGGTTTGCGCCAGCCTTCTTCATCCTCAGTTGTCCTTGATCTGTTGCCTTTGGGTGGTGGGGGAGGCATCTTGGTCCTCGTCTTGACGGCGAGTTTTGCTGTCCTTTTGGTTTGCCTGACTTCCTCCTTGTCATTGCCGAGGTTGTCCGCGCCCCTCTTGCGCGAGGAGGTGGCCTCTTCGTAATCCATCACCGAATAGCTGCAGTGAACATCAGGTTGAGTGATGACATTAGGAGCTGTAGCGGCACCATAGACAGGTCCCTCTTGCATGGCGATTTCCGAGGAGTGGTCTCCGTCGAAAGGCATAGTAGTGCTTCCCGCAGAAGATAAGTCTCTGTCGGTGGGCATGACGACGCTATCTACAGTAGACATAGGAACAGGAGTGTTGTGCTGACCCCGTGTTATCACCGCAAGGTTCCTGGGGTCACACACAACCCTAGCGCTCTCACCAGGGGGTTCCACTCCGCTCGGGAGTGGGCCGTGTGGTGGTAAGTCCCTATCGCCTCGGAATGGGAGGGCAAAGGATCCCCAAAGAAGAACAAGCAAGCAGACTTGCCTACCTTCACCTTCACTAAGCGAGATAGAATTAGCATACACGAGTCACAAAGAAGCGTACACGCGTAGACCAATACCAGTCGTCGTCCTGAGCATTTTCTGCTTTATCTTTTTAAGCAGTTTATTGCGAAGTGGTTTGTCTGTTGACACTTCCTTCAAACGTTAAAAGGTCAGTTGCATTACTTTTGGTGTGTCTTTTGGTTTGCTCGGTTCTATTTTTAGTTTTATGTCAATATTGACAGCGGTCTCTTGTGCTTGTCATATATTGTGTAGTATTGCCCTAAGTTGGCAATTAAGGGATTGTTTGAGTTTCTGGATGCTCGGTAGAAAGATCTTGTAATCTGTGCGATTCTTTCTTCAAGCATCGGGATACCTGCGGCTTCATGCAGGTCAGCTGTAGGAAACCGGGGAGGCACATGTAGTGCTCGCCGAAGCGCACGATTCTGCATTGTCTGCAGCCTTTTTATCGAGGACCTGGAGGCGTAGCCCCATACGGGACACGCGTACTCAATTACCGGTCTTATCAGGCTGCAATATACGCTCACTCCGGTATTGGCTGCCAGTGCACTGTCCGTATTTAGAATAGGGTACAGCTCCCTCAGCCTCGTTGCGGCTTTGAGTCGGGTCTCCTCGAATGTGACGCTTCCATGTGAGCCTGGAGTCAAGCGTCACACCCAGGTATTTTACAGTGGTTGACCACTCGATGTCCTCTCCGTGAGTCGTAGTTTTGGTGTCTGGTTGCGCTGGCGATTACGTTTCCCCAGACGTCTCGTCAGCATTATTGCTTGGGTCTTGGTCGAGTTTATGGTAATCCTCACCGCCTGGCCCAGGCTTCAGTTTGTTGAAGTACTCTTGTAGACGCCGGAATGGCAGCAGCTTTACATCTATGCGCGGTGAAGAAGGCCGTGTCGTCCGCGTATAGGGCTGTGCGAACCGTTGCTGGAGCAGGGATATCGGCAGTATACAGGTTGTACAGTACCGGCCCTAGTACTGACCCTTGTGGCACACCTGCATTGATTGGGCGGCGAGAAGATAGTTCATTCCCAACTCTCACTCTGAAGGATCTTCCAGTGATAGTAACTCTTAATTAGCTTCACAAGCGGGCCTGGGGAGTCCCTGATTGTAAAGCTTATAAAGTAGTCCGCTGTGCCAAACGGAGTCAAATGCTCGTGCCACATCTAGCAGGACTAGCGGACAGTAGCTCCGATGGTTGAATGCGGTCGTGGCGCGCTCAACTATGCGCATGATCTGCTGGGTGGCGGAGTGACCCCTCTGGAAGCCGAACTGGAACTACCGGGATGATGTTCTCTCTGCGGATGTGTTCTTCCAATCCTCTTCGAGAAGGAGCCTCTCAAAAACCTTGCTTAGGGACGGGAGGAGGACTTATGGGCCTGTAGTTTTGGGGAAAGTTCCGTTCTTCCCTGGCTTATGGACTCCGATCACCGTTGCCTGCTTCCAGCATCGGGGGTAGTGCTGAGTGCGTAATATACAGTTGAACAGCTCGGTTATGCGTTCTACTGCTCGGAGCTGGAAGGTTTTTCAGCAGCCTATTTCCCAAGGTTATAATTTCCAGGTGCCTTTTTGATGTTTAATCTGGAGATGATTCGGCGAACGTCTTCTGCAGAGATCTCGTCGATCTGGTAGCCGTCGTCATCAGCGGCAAGGAAGCGCCGCAGTCTTCTGCGGATATCCCGCAGATTCTTCCTCGTCGTCGTCCTGCGCAGGCCGAAACTGCTTCTCAAAGTGATCGGCGAGGGCATTGGCCTTGTCTTTATCGCTGAACACTAGTCCCCTCTCGCCATGTAGCGGGGGCAATCTTGTTCGCCTCTTGTCGAACCGGCGGGTCTCGACCCACAGATTACCGTCGGTGACGTTCAGCGACGCCAGGCGAGCGGCCCACTCTCTGTTGCGGTGTTCCTGGAGACTGACCTTCAGCTCACGCTGCAGGCGATTTAGGAGGCGCCTGGTGTTGGGCTGTCTCGTAAGCCTCCACAACCAATACCAGCTCGTCGCTCACACAATATAAACTTGCCGTGAACTGTGGCCCCCGGAGCAAAGCGGGCCTCATATGGGGCCATGCGGAGCGATGGATGCCATCACTTTAGCATTCAACACAACAGAAACGGAGAGCTACTGCCGGGGTAACGGGTTTCTGCGAGGTGGGCCAGCACCATCAGCAGTCAATTGTATGTGCCAACGTGCACAATCACCATCACTAGAACCTAAAATGGTATCCCGCCTGGTCTGAAATGTGACCAACTGACATTGACACTCCAACATTGACTTTTGAACAAAGACAAAAATATTGACATATCTATTATGGTGGCAGTCTTCCTCCTCTCTATCCCCCCCCCCCAATCCATCACATATAATCGCTAATCCCATCCCATCCTATCCCAAAAACCAGAGATGCGTGAGATGCTTCCTTCTGTCGGGGGGGGGGGGAGGGGGGCTGGTTGGTGATGCCATGGATGAATGGCGGCAAACCCTGGAGCCCGGATTCCGACCTCCTGAGCCCGCTGGTTAAATTAATTATTCCTCGCGAATTAAAAGTAAAACAAACTAAGCAAAAGGACGGAGGGGCAGGGAATGCCCAAAGCGTCCAGTGTCGCCACGGCCCTCCATGGCGACACAAACTTCCAGTCGACGACGACGACACGGAGCTCTCTTCATGCCTGACCATCGAGGCAATATCATTCCGCTATCTGTCATCGTGTATTGTGAGACTGAGCCTAATAAACCGGATCCTTGTATCAGCTGTGTTCTCGTAGTTTATCTCCACTGTCCGAGGGATATCCACAGCCTACCTCCACCATTGAGGTACCTACCTCCATTCAACCCGCCCGACTCCTGAACTTTCCCGGATGGATTCGACATCAAAAGCGGGACTGCCCCCGGACGGGGAGAGCTGCAACGACACAGCCAAATGCAACAACATTTCGTGCCTTGTTGGATGCCGAGCAGTAAAACCCGATGGAAGACGTCGCGGCAAAAAAGCCGCCTGTAACCAGCAAAATCGCCGAACTCGACCCCAGACTGCCGGCAGCGAACTACTATCCTCACGTAAGCGAACGACCACTTCAAGGAAACGCAGTAAGGACAACCCAGCACCGACGAGGGACAATACGCGGCAGAGCTGCGTCGCAGATAAAATAGCCGTGGCTAATATTGTGGCCAACCTAACCCAATCGCAACAGACAGCATACAACAGGGAAACTACCAGAGACTTGCCGATTCGAGAACTACAAGCAACCACATGCCGGAAGAGGAAGCTGACTTTGGACACGCGCAACAGTAGCCGCATAGTACCATTCTGAATACCACGAACTGCCTGATACCACAATGGATGTGTTGGGGAAAACAGCTTCACCGATCGACGACAGACCGAGATCCCTTCGACCCTAGCAGAGCAACAGAACCAGAGCCAGCGTTCAGCCAAGCAGCCCGCTACCGTTGCGGACTTAGTGGTCATCGGACAGCGCCTTGCCCACGAGAGGAGACACTTGACGGAGAGGCAGCCCAAGGCAGCGGAGTCGCTGCCCCCATCTCCGCCTACAAACAGGCCAGCTTCTGCACCAGGAGCCGTCCAGGCGGAATGCTGAGCAACAACGGTGAGTCGCTTCTATTTTACTCTGGCCTCGGGTTCGAACGATCCCCCGTCAAAGAGTATCGCAATCAAGTTGTCAGGAAAACTAATACATCTGGCCGAGTGTCGCTAGGTTTGGACGCTACCCGCGCTAACTGCCAGATCTCGAGCCAGGCAAAGATGTTATAATTGACACGTTTTCTCCGCGTGCTTTCTAACTACAAGCTAGTAAACAAAATATTACCGGGGCAAGAAATTTTGTAACAAGGAATCGACGCTAAGTCAACTAGTCACCTTTAGCAGAAGGCGAAATGCGCTTGGATGTAGCAAAATTTGTGGGAATCCGACAAATCTAATCACTAAAATTATCAGATGTCCCACCCTAAGATCGCCCACCCTCGCTAAACTGCTTGCGTTCTATACACTCTTCATACGTAACGGTCGAGCACTTACGATTCGTAGACCCATGCCGCATAGTAGGATCGGGCCCATAAAATGGCACTAGGAAACAAAAAAGACCGCGAGGCAGAAAGTATAGGAACTATTAAACGCAAGCACAATAACGGCTTGACTTTCGCCATTCGCTAGGCCCATATTACTGGTCCAAAAACACTTGTTCCGACGGCACGTAATTGGATGATAGGCAGTTCAGTGACAATACCATTACAGATTAATTCCTATTGCCTGCTAATTGAAGACCATATAGCAAATGGTTCACTTGTTTTGCTGTTAGGATATTCTAAGTAGCTTCCATCAAATACGTGCAACCGAGGACTCGTTTGGGAAAAAAAAAAAAAAAAAAATATACCCGACGGCAGGCGCAGTTTTCCAAAGAACAGTAGTAAAAGCTTTAGGCACACTAGCGCATACCATAGCAATAGCACATATGGAATACTTTATCATCCACCAACGCCACGAGATTCTTTTTTGAATACAACCAAATTCACATTTCTTAAAAGCCAAATCGCATACTTAGGATTTGCCACAACAGACGGAAATGCTTGACCCAACCTAAACAGGATAGCCGCGCACGCATATCAACTTCCTCCTCCCCTATATCGATCACGCAACTGCGTCAGTTTATAGGGCTTGGCTTTAAATTTCAACAATTCATACCTCAGCTTACCAAGTTATGCCCACACTCTTCAAAACTCGCAGGAGCAAACACCAAGACGCTAGACTACCAAAGGACGATTTCAGTAGAATAACAGCAACAGCTTGTTCGTGACATTCTGTGGCAGAAGATGGTTTAAAAATTAATTGATTTAGAAAAGGGGTGAAATGAAAGTGTGCCCCTGGTTTACACAGTTTCACTTGTCAGTTAAATGGAGCGCCAAAGGGTATTTTTGGCATTGCTATTGTTTTCTAACACCACAGCACAAGCAGTAATTTCATGCCAGAAGAAGAGCTTGGTGCTAAATTTTTCCAGCTTGTCAACAACTTATTCGACATTATCAGCAGTACAGTCGGACAACAAGCCATATGGTGTTCACCATTATAATCAAGAGAGAATTTTGAGACAAATGTATGAATGCTGTGAAAAAAAAAATGGAAGTTGGTAGATCAAAACGGCTACTTCCTTTCCAGAAAAGATCTATGAAAACCATTTGATCCATGTTTGGTCTACACCGCTAACTCCAGAGTTTAAAAATATATTTTGGCAGCTCGCCCGAATCAAGATGGTTTAGAGAATTTTTTCTCTCGGATATTACCTGATATTTCGGAACCACTGGCTCTAATTGAAGGTGATTATGACCTTCATGATGTTAATATTTCATTCGAAACTGATATCAATCGGTCTTCATTTACAGAAGAGCATGCTTTCGTTATCTCGCTGGTTACATAGCTCAGCGTGAAAGAAAATTCGATCTTACCACGGGGAACACTTACATCGCTAACGTGTCTGCCCGCATCTACACCAAAATCTGAAGCACTATCTCGAGGAAACAATCCGATGACTGGTTAAATAAAGTGTCACAATTTCAACTAATTTTTATGGATGTGAATGGTTGTAATTTTATGTCGAAAGAAAAGAATATCGTTAAAAAAATATCTGCCAAAATAATTGAAAAATAAACTAACACAGTAAGGTATGTGAATCTTACTATCAAATACTTTTTAAAAAATCGTTGGATTAATTGCTTCGGTATCCATACAATGCGTAGTTTTGAACAGCAGCGTGAGTTTGGTCCTACAGTGACGTCATTCCAACAACCAATCGGCGCTGGTTTCGCTTCGGGCCCTACCATTACTAAAATTACCTTGCCTAAAGGCCTACGATTTGTAGTAATAGTACCAAGAAGGAAAACTGAGGGCACATGCTGACTTCTGGAACAGCTACTAACAAACAACTGCCGCCACATGCCACAGAAAAGCAACTTGACAATTGGCTACCTGCAGCGAAAGGAGAGAGAAACCTGAAAGTGTAAAAGTTCAAAGCCGACATGCGTCCGAAAACATCGGCAGTAACTGCGAACCAAAAATGTTCCCACAATATTACTCAGCCGCTCAAACAGCAAGGGTCACTTCCTTCTCTACCCACCTAGCTGTACAAATCGTTTCCTCACCTTTCATCTCTGCACTCCAGAACCTCCGGCACAAAGGTAAAAGTCAGCAATATAGTGCATGCACTACTTCTCGTTGAGTATTCAGCAGTCGGTTCGTGTCGAATTAAAACTTCCGGCTATTAATAGCGCCTAGAGCGAAACTTAGCAGGATACTAACACGAGCAAAGTGCTTCTTTTTCAGAAAGGTTAACCACACGACCAATTGTAGAACGATGGTTCAATCAGAAGCTCTTAAAACGAAAACAATCTTTTCAGTCCATATTGGACGTTGCCATCAAAGTACCACATTTTCCAAGGACTTCACCACCAGGAATGAAATCTTAAAATTTCTTTGATACAAACACCATAATTTTAAAATTTACCAGGACTTCGCTATAAAAAGCAAAATTTTGTAACTTGTATGGGACCTCGCCAAGAAGAGTAAATGTTGTACCTTGTATCGGATCTCGCCACGAAGGGTAAATTTTAAGATTTATGTGGACCTCGCCTTCAAGAGTGAATGTTATAATCGGGCATCATAAAACTTTACTGTCATCAGACACCACTACAAGAAATTCTATGGATGGTCCTATCAGGAAATTTCGCTCTTTTGCAAGTCTTTGAAAGAAATATGTTCACGTTAGTGTACAGAAAACAATTTTTTTAATTTCTCAGGAACATCGCCAAGAAGAAAATGCGTCTCTAAATACTTGCTTTGATGTTTTGAAGTTAGTAAAATTCTGTTTTTCATGAAAGGAATACATTAAACCCGGATTATCTTATTTTTTCATCACTTTGATAATCAGTCAGTCATTCATCAAAATTGTTCTTTAAGTGAGGATAGCCGAACATACTGCGGTTAATCATTTTTTCTTCACAGAATTTTCACACATTCGACGGATGCTGCGATAAGGAGACAGCCGTGAAGCAACGCCAAACCAGCCTCACCAAGCCGGGCAACCAGAGAGCCGTGACGGATCCTACAAACCCTTCCGGGATAACAAGCAACAGAGCACTGCCTGAGACGGGCATTCTTGAAGATTCCTTTGCAATAACCAACTACCATCCTGATTTCGGTTTTCGAGGGTTTCCCGAAATCTAGGCGAATGCCAGGAAGATTCCTTCCTAAGGCCATGGCTGATCATCTTTCTTTTTCATTTCTACTCCGACAAGTCACACCCGGGGACAATGAGTGACAGCCAGGGACGGCTGTCTCAGCAGGATGGCCGTGTCGGATCCGGAGTACGGGTCTACTCTACTAGATGGCGCCACAGACGCTGCGAGCAGGATGCCAGCGCCACAGCGACTAGTGTGATCTACGCGGGGCTACTTCAGGGCAGCACACATCACACGGAGCTCTCTTCATGCCTGACCATGGAGGCAACATCATTCCGCTATCTGTCATTGTGTATTGTGAGACTGAGCCTAATAAACCGGATCCTTATATCAGCTGTGTTCTCGTAGTTTCTCTGAACTGTCCGAGGGATATCCATAGCCTACCTTCGCTATTGAGCCATCTATCTCGAACCAGGAACCCCATTCAACCCGCCCGACTCCTGATCTTTCCCGGATGGGTTCGATAGATATATTAAATAAAATCCATGGTCGAGTCTGTCTCTAATTTTCGTGGGTGGTGGGTGAGCTGTAACGTTCTTGCAATCGAGAGGACGAGGGTTAAAATCCCCGTCGGGCAATCCAGATATGAATTTTCTACGGTTTCTCCAAATCACTCTAGGCGAGAGTCGGGAAGGTTCCATAAAAAGGTCCGTTCCTTGCCCCCAGCTCATTCCCTTCTCCATTTACATCGACATCGGAGAAAGATAAAGCTAGAAACAAATTGATCAAAGGTTAGAAAGACCTGGTTCCTCACAGATATAAGGGTCCACTTCTGTATAATTCTTCGGTGTTTTAAACTGTGTCCGACAACGACCTCAGGTAGCAACATACGCAGAGTAGTTGAAGTACGATGAGGAAAATCACATGCCTGAAATGTCTGATAACTTCCTTGTTGTGTGGGCCTTTGGAATTGTCATCCGTGTTACCAAACCATGACCGCAGACATATTCACAATTCCCTTCGCTGGAATCCCGACCAAGACGTTTAAGCTTGCCCTAGCGGTGTACGGGATAGAACACTGTCATCGCATTGTATGGGTCGACGATTCCAGTCTATCCTCGCACATGGGTGGTTTTAAATGAGTGTGGAGTTCGTCTTTTGTTGGATTCAGTAGTGTGTGTCTTATTACCTCAGCATAGCCAGACACAATAGTCATTAAAATATTAACTGGAGCAGGCTAAATGGTAGCAGATACCGAAGGTCATAAAATATTTAAATCAGCTGATGGAAGCAAATCAGTTTTCATTACGTACACTTCCAGTTTTTAAGAAATAGCGGCACGATTACGGAATGTTAGCCAATTTTGTAATCAAATAATACGAGTAAAAAATTTACATGATGCAATGAGTTTTCTCAAGTCTAAACCACAAGGAGTAGTTTTCAGACATTTTTAATTGCTAATTCAAACTAGTTCAACGTCATTTTTGAACATTTCCATCGGTCCTTTAACTATGACCATGTAATTTTAATAATATTTTATATGAAGTTGTTTCTGTTATTTTCTGAAAATGTCTGTCACTGTATATGTAGCTGTTCGTCATTCAAAAAGCGACATAATTGGAGTATGAATGATCATATTCACATACCCTGTATGAGCTAACTTTACCGAACAAGTGTTTCATTGTTTTATTTGATGGCATTTGGTTTTTCTGCCACTCAAACAGCATCATCATTGTTTCATTTTCCTCGATTGAGTCAGATTCTTCTAGTGTCGTTGATGATCTCAAGTGAAAGGACAACACCGGATGAACACAACACTTAATTAAAATTACCTGTGCCCTGGGCCGGACTCGACTCGGCGACATCTGCAACGCGAAGCCAGCCTCATAGCACCGCGCTTCCGAGGCTTCCTCAGAGCCACTGGTAAATAAACACTTCCTCGAAACGTTTGTCGGATCGGTTACTACCGCCTTGCCTCTGAGCGGAAATATCCTCGAGTTAAGCGGAAGGATTTCACCCGTAAAAACCAAGCATAGTCTTAAGGAGATCACCTTTCCACTCAGATAAAATTATACACCTCTCCCCGTGTACTAAAGAACTTCACTACAGTCAGCTAAAATTCTAAATTTTTGATCTTAATATCCTTAAACTCTTCTTAGTACTCACCCATATTACTACCTGTGATCAAACAAAGAATATTTTTTGTCAGATTGTGTTGATCTATGAGATATTTTTGAAGGCGAAATTTGAAGTATCATTGTCTTAAATTTTTGATGGCTCGTAATTCAAAAATTGGCATATTTCGAGTCTGGATGGTCATATTCATAAACCATATTAGAGCTAACTCTACTGAACAAGTGTTCTTCACTTCCTCAGAGCCACTGGTTTATAAACACTTCCTCGAAACGATTGTCAAATCGGTTTTTTTTTTTTTTTTTTTTCAAAATGGCATTTGGCTACGCGGCCATACAGCCAGCACTATGTAATTGTGTAGTATGCAACGATGCTTTGTATCATTCAATGTATTATAGATTCTACCTGGTATAGACGACACAAGACAAACACAACACTTAATTTAAACCACCCATGCCCTCGGCCGGACTCGAACCGGCGACCCCTGCAACGCGAGGCTAGCACGCTATCCCCTACGCTGCCGGGGTCGGCTGTCAAATCAGTTAATCCTCCTTGCGTCTGAAATGAGCCAGCAGGAAGATTTTCTTCTTACGAAATAACCACGCATAATGTTAAAGAGATTAAATTCTATACACTCAACTGAAATTAAATGCCCCTCTCGTGTGCACTAGAGTGCGCCTACTTTTCAAATTTTTTATCCTAATACATTTTGTAGAACTTAGCTATTTTACTACTTGGCACGAAACAAAGAACAATTTTTGTGAGATGAGGTGGACCTGTGAGATATTTTTGAAAGCGGCCAGTTGCCTATTGGTTCAATAAAATTGTCTTTAGACTTTTAATGGCATTCCTCCCGATAACCATTCATCCAGCTAAGCCGTTTTGTGTGTTTATCCTGTGTACTGATGTAATTCCAAATGCTTTTTGCTCATACAATTGAAGGACGACAAAAGACATACAACAACACCTACTTTAACACCCATGCCCCTGGCCGGAATCGTACCAGTACCAGAGTACCGGTAACGCTCAAGCCATCCCGTTCGGAAGGACAGGGGTTGAAATCTTCGTGCATCCATCCATCCATCCGTATTTCGATATTGCATGATTAAGCGAAATCACTCCGTGAGTGCTGGGATGATTACGTGGAATGGCCATGGCTGAATTCCTTCCCAAAATTCCTTCAGTCCTTTTTCCTCTATAATGATTTCGACGTCGACCAGCCCTAAAACAGCACCGAACTAGAAACTCTCCACTTGTGGAAATAGCTCTTTAGTCCCTTCGCTACCATGTTCGGCCGCTGAATAAGATAAATCCAACAAGGAAAATGTCCGAAACACACCACAGAGATGTAATTATTTTTATTTGAGAAATCATTTTTTGCTTCTAGCTTTACATTTAATCGAGATCATTAGAGGCAGGAAAGGACTGGGGGCAAGTAATGGAGAGGAATTTGGCCATGGCCTTTTGAAGGAACAATCCCGGCCTTCGCCTGGAGTGATTTGGGGAAACCATCTAAAACGCTTACCTGGATAGCTAGACGGGGATTCGAACCCACGACCTACCGATAACCGGATTAGAGTGATACCACATACCCACCACGTTCTTTTTTTTTTTCGTCTTCTTCATATCTTCGACGCCAATGTGATATGAATCCTGATAGTCTTGGAAACTAGGATCGGTTAAAAATTTCAGACACGGCTTTTTGAGGGAACTTTACTGGAGTTCAGCTGGGGAGATTTACGAAAATCATGGAATACTGAAATTGGATGCCCGACGGGGTTTGAATTCGTGTCCTCCGGAACGCCAGGCAACAGTGTTACCTATAACCAATCGGGCTTGGAAGGCAGGAAGTAAAGCTTGACAGAAAATTTTATAGAAGTATCAGTGTTAGTTAGAAACAAAGAGAGATATAAAAGGTTTCCTACTTTCATCTTCCAGATTTAAAATGTGGAACCGCTATTTCACATTGAAGACGGATTTATTTACTGTTCTTAATTATTATTATTACTACTAAAACTGTTGCTACTGCGACAAGTTAAGCTTACCTTCTAAATAAGGAATGGTGACAAGAAAACTAAGGTGTTAATATTCCTGAACCATTTACTTTTCTAGAAATAGTTTGTTTATATTTCTTGTCTTAGTTTACCATTAGAGTTATTTCGTAAATGCTCTTTCTACTTACCCTTAACGTTTGTGTGGATTTGTCCCACACAGGTCTGTAACGTTGCAGCGCTGGAAAGTGTAACTAAGTCCATTCAAACTCTCTTATTGGTTTTCCGTGCGTAATTTAGTGATTCTTGTCGGAATTTGTCATATAATTGCGTTTGCTAGCGAATTGTTAACTGTTTATTCTTGAAAAAATATACAATGGTTATAAAAATTATGAAAAAAGTGTTAAAAACTCCCTATAATCAATCGATTTGGTTATTTCAATAATTATTATGATTAAAATGGTGAGATTCGTGATTATTTTTACTGTAGAACTCTGAACTTTACGTCTGAGCGTCTGCGAGTTTCTTGCTGCTGGGCTCATTTTTTTAGTCTTGGGTAATGTGCTGGGTATAAGAGATCTATTTTATCATGAATTTAGTGTACCACCTACCAGTTACGCTGTCCCATGCGGTATTCATGTCTAGAACGAAGCATAATCGAAAGGCGAGGGGTCTCACGAATTCTGTCTCCGACTGTACCTACTTAATTAATATCGTGCCCAAATTATTTCGTCGCATTCCATTGATTCTCCCTCCTTGGCTTAGATGGTTGTGGAAAACCGCATTAAAACCGTAATCAGGACGGCCGGTACGCGGGGACCGGGATTAGGTCGGTCGTCCACTGGCACCCAATTCGTCCGACCGACTGGTCGGCCATATATTTCTGAATATGTCCGATTAATCCCGAGACAGGTAAAGGCCGCGTTCACTGGACACGACCTGCTCGGCCGAATACAGCCGAATACGGCCGAAGGACGGACCGATCCCATTGAAACAGGATCAGTCGGCGCATTCGGCCGAATGATAAACACATCTTGTGCTCCTAATTAACAAGTCTTCATTTTCCATCTTTTATTTGGTCTTGATATGTATTTTTTCAAACTCTATAATACACTGTGGCGATTCGCAGTTACTATAAATACTTTAATAAAAATATCTACGGGGAGGACAATTATTGAATGTGCGTCTACGCAGGTGTAATAATTATTTTATTAAAAATTTGTACATTAAAGACAATAATTTGAATTTCGTACTAGAATATTCTCAAACGATTATTGTTCAGTCTGCCAGTAAAGGCCCCTGCCAGGCAGACCTCACACACAACGCGCCTGCACGCCGGGATACATATACGACTCCAAACAGGCGCAGAGACATCAAAACAAACCAGGAAAACAAATAGAATCATCTAGAAGCTAAGTGGGACTATTTCTTACAGAGGTCGCCGTACTACCACACAACGGAATTCCTGCGCCAGGCCGCCTATATAAGCGTAGCCGGCCGCTCCACCGCCAGTTCCGGCCTGACCGCGGAACCAGCTTCAACTACAGAAGACCACCGGAAGTTCGCGAGAAGTAGAAGCCGTCTCTCTCTACCCCGGATCAGGACCAGGCTAAATTTCTCGACGGTCATCCGCTAACTGTACCACATTTGTTATTGTTTACCAGTGTTTTGTGTACATAGTAATAAACCTCAAGGAACCATTAAGTGTAGTTCACTTCAGTGGCGACAAGGTTGGGATAAGAACTCTCGACCATCATGGCTACGCCAGCAGCAACAACGGAATGGCAACAGTTCCTCCAAGGACTTCTACATCAGTTCTTCGAATCTCAGAGACAACTGATTGCGGAAGTCAGGAATCTCCGCCAACCCACGGCCCCGCCTCCGTTCCCAGCATTCAACGACGACGTCGAAGAATGGGAGACCTACGAGAAGCGCATAAAACAACACTTCGCAATTCATCACATATCCAAAGAAGAAGACCAGCGTGCATATTTCCTTTCCTGGAACCAATCAAAGATGTATGTCTTGCTCACCAAACTTCAGCCACAAGACCCCGACACCCTCACCTTCACGACCATCTGTACGACACTGAATGCATACTACAGACGCCGGTACCATGTCGTCGCGGCCCGCGTCGAATTCTATCAATGCCGGAAGAAGCCCGATCAGACGTATCGCCAGTGGGCGGCCGAACTCCAAGGCCTTAGCAGAAAATGTAAGTTTCAAACTCGTTGTTCCCACGAATCCTACGCCGACGACATGGTGCGTGATCACATCATACAGGCTGCACCAGATGCCGCACTCCGGCATGACGCCCTCAAGTTAGAGGACCCATCCCTGGAGCAGGTCATCGAACTTGCCTACAAATTCGAAATATCTACGGCCGCAGATCGCCGCCTGGAGTCCTGGGCGGATGTGGCCGCAATCCGAACCGACGTGGAGGACACACAGGACGTCGCCGCCATCCAGAGCTCCCAGTCGCGCTCCTCCCGATACCACAACCGGGGACCGCTTCCTCAGAAGGACATCGAACCGGCCCGTTCCGGCAGGGGCACCAAGTCTCGGCAGCAGCAGCGGATCCCGCAGCGCCGACGCCGCAGCCCGCTCCGCCTACCCTCCTGCCCCACCTGTTATTCAGCACATGAGAGGGAAAATTGTCCGGATCGTTGGGCTGAATGCTCACGTTGCGGCAAGGAAGGACACCTGGCGTCCGTCTGCCGCACCAACACCACCAATGCCAATCCCGGCTCTCGCCGCCCAGGGTCTTACCAAGACAGGTTGAGCGGCGCACCTATGGATATCAATCAGGTAGACACTTCCACTGCATCCAAACTTTTTATTGACGTTACGGTCAATGGCAAGCCTCTGCGCCTACAAGTCGACACAGGAGCAGCAGTCTCATTGCTTAATTATACTACTTATGTGCAAATTGGCTCGCCCCCCCTCTCGCCGGCCCCCAAGCGCCTCCTGACATACAACAAACAGGAAATAGCACTCCTGGGACAGTTCACAGCAAACGTCATGTATAAGTCTGTACATCGTTCAGTCCCCTTTTTAGTAGTTAACAGTTCTCTCACAGCAGACTTATTTGGACTGGACGCTTTCCGCTTATTCGGATTTTCAATTGAGGATAACATACACCTCGTATCTCAGCATGTTCCTTTTCCTGAAGTGGACGCCCTTTGCACCGAGTTTCAGGACCTGTTCTCACCAGGCGTCGGCTGTGCAAAGGACTTCGAAGCATCACTCCAACTCCGGCCGGACGTACGGCCTCGATACTTCCGGGCACGCCAGGTACCCGTAGCGCTTCAACAACCACTTCAGGAAGAACTTCAACGTCTCCAAGACGAAGGGATCCTCCAGCCGGTGCGGTTCAGCCCCTGGGCCACGCCGTTGGTCATAGTTCAGAAGCCAGGACGCCGCTTACGTCTCTGTGGTGACTTTAAGACCACCGTCAACCCGCATCTGCTGGTAGACGACTATCCACTTCCGAGACCGGACGACCTCTTCCGTAAACTAGCAGGAGGTACCTACTTTACAAAAATTGACCTGGCAGAAGCATACCTTCAAATCCCTTTGGATATCCAGTCCCGACAATACACAGTCATCAACACTCCCTCTGGCCTCTTCCAACTCAACCGGCTCATGTTCGGCTTGGCCAGTGCTCCAGCGATTTTTCAACGGTATCTCGAACAACTTCTCCAGGATATTCCGGGATGCATCAACTATCTCGACGACATAGTCGTCACGGGACCCTCCGCTGCCGAACACATGACCAACCTCCGCCTACTCTTCCTCCGCCTCCGTGCAGCAGGATTAAAATGCAACCTTTCCAAGTGTCAATTTTTTCAACAATCCATTTCCTACCTGGGTCACATCATCACTCAGGAAGGCATCTCCCCAGCATTTTCCTATGTGGACGCTATTTCCAACTTACCTCGGCCTCAGGATCTACATCAGTATGAAATCTTTTTTTAGGCAAGATTTCATACTACAGAAAATTTATACCCTCAGCAGCACAAGTGGCAGCACCCCTGTACCACCTCTGTCGCAAGAATGTCCCGTTCCGTTGGACCCCAGCTTGCGAGACCGCATTCCACACCC
>CM061921.1:378309731-378377927 GCA_031002005.1 Vandiemenella viatica
AAACGCCTAAAACATGCATACAAATTGCACAAAAAATACCTAAAATATGCGCTAACATTTAAAGAATATGCTCTTATCAAATGATTTATTTTGTTTCAACTCTCTTATATAAATGTTTAATTCCTTACAAAATAATGAATCATAATATGTTACCAAAATTTTTTCAATGTTTTCAGGGGTAGAATATTTCCCATTGTCGGACAGAATTAGTTTATAAACCGAAAATGATCGTTCCATGTCAATGGACGTGATTGGGCAATACTTGTAAAATGGTACTGACTGCTTGGAACATTGTGTGATTGTATTTAAATTCTTGTTGATTGATTGAATCTTTTTTCAATCCTGGGTTTGAGTCTAACAACCTACTGTGTTTACTTTTAACTCTTTCTCCAATTTCACTAGGACTGGCATTTAAAGAAGAAATAGTGTTGTGAACCAACTGAATAGACTCGTGAAGGGGAGCACCGCGAGTTTCTAGACCATTAATAGCCTTAGAAAGTGACGAATAGTGTACACTCTTTGGCAAAAAAATTGACTGTCGGCGCCTGAGACTAAGTCCCTTATTTTGCACAATGTGGCATCAATGGAGAGTTTGTCTTCCCAGGAAACTTTAGCGCATCTACTAGCTCCGCCCATCAAACCATCCCATTGGCGGGTATTCAGTTCAGCGCCATCTGCAATTCATTTCCTTAAATCAATGCCTGTAACATAACAGGAAGACTCCGCCATCGAAGATTCTTATTGGCAGGGTAGATCATCAATCTTCCCCTACATTTCAGTAAAAGGCTACTGACCAATCCTGAGTCAAGTAATGCATTTTCCAGTCCCGGGATTGGCTATCATATTCGGCAAGATATGGCCGACCATCGAATCATCGAACGAAATTCGGTTCCAGCTATACTTTTGTTAAATTCCGATCGTGAAACATGTCGCTAAAGTTGTAATGAACAAGATTGAAATAAAGCGCCGCAAACATGAGGTTCAGTGATTTTTATTCCAAATGATTAGCGTAAAACTATAACGATGTTTATTTATATATTGATTTGGCTAATTCCTTCCAATAATACTACACATAATGAGATGTGTGGGCCAAGAATTGGGTGGAAATGTTCAAAGATCCAGGATTTTTAGTTCAACAAAACTATAGAAATGATTATAAAGAGATTATTTCGGAAAATTGTCTAAGACCAGTTGAATGTAACTGATTTCCGAGACAGGATAGGGTTGTTTACACACTGCACGAGCTGTCTATTTACACGAGCTCAGTTGCCTTATGGTTAACGCTTTAGTCTTCTGAACGCGAGGTCCTCGGTTCGATTCCAGGCGTTCCAATTATTTTTTTGCATTTATTTTAAACAAGTCGAAGCTACAAATGACTTATCCGTAAAATATAACGTCGACTCTTACCTACTTGCGTCAGGGAATAGTATACCTAAGGAAAGACTCAGAACTGAGTACTTCTTAACAAACAGCACACGTAACTATGAAAGCTTTCATGGAGGTGACACTGGAAGATACCTCGGGTTTCAACCTCGTCGAAATCGCATCATCTGGTGACGTTAGGTGGACTTCAACGAGATCTCACAGTCGTCAACGAGAAGAAATACTAAATAATATTACTGTAGCAATTTCTTATTATTCCTCTGGCTTTAACACTTGTCTACTTCTAAGTCGTTAAAGGTGGGAAGGGAATGGAGACAAGGAACGGGAAGGAATTCGGACCACGGATTTTCGAAGAAATAATCCCGCCATTCACCCGAGTGACTTGGAGAAACGAATGAAAATCCAAATCTGGATAGCCGGAAAGAGTTTAATTCTGGTTTCCTTGTTTGACACTGACCTTGCCCTCACTGAACTTCAATTTTAAGCCTCAGGTTTCCTCCTACAATGTTCTGATTGAAGCCATAAGACTTCGCAAATATTTAAACTTTCAAAAGAAGAAGCAATAAAAGAAGTTAAAGAGGAATTTGAATGTGGCTTAAGTGTTCACAAAGACAAAGCCAGTAACCAGTATAATTGGATTTGCTGATGACATTGTCCTGAGAGCAGGACGGACTGAGTATATGGAGGAGTTATTGAATGACATGAACAAAATAATGACGGAGGACTCTGTAATAAATACAGATCGAAGCAAGACAAAAGTATAAAAGAAATAATAGTAGGTTAAATATATAAAAGAGGGATTGAATTCAAAATTAGAAATAATAAATTCTGTTACTTAGGAAGTAAAATTACAACTGATGGCCCAAACAGGAATGGTGTTAAAAACAGAATAGCACTAGTAAAAGAACATTCATGAAAAAGTAGTTTCAAATATTGACCTACGAACTTTTTAAATTTCTATGTATGGAGTACAGCATTTTATGGTAACGAAGCATGGACTTCAGGAATGCCGGAAAGAAAGAAAATTGAAGCATTCGAAATGTGGTGTTATAGAAGGATGCTGAAAATTTGGTGGACAGTTAAACCACGAAATGAACATTTTTTGGGAATGATGGCTGATGAAAGAAGTTTGTGGAAGAATCTTACACAAAGAAGAACAGGATCGTGGGTGATTTTTTTAGACATGCGGGATTGATTATGTATGAAGCAGATAACGGAGGACGTGTTTCGAGAGGAGTGTTTTGAGATGAATAGGTTAGTGCAAAATAAGAAGGGATGGAGGATTGTATCAAACCAAACGACTGACGACAGTAAAATAAGAGATGAAAGATGAAATAAGCGAGAGGGTGAAACACAGTGCCGACCCATTGAGACCTGCTCTTCCGAAACACATCGATGGGGCCGCCAGCTATAATGACCCGAAACGAAGATGTTGGCTATAGAAGTATAGCATTTAAAAATCAACCTTTCACCTCCGTCACAAGCTGTTTGGTGCAGAGGCGTAAATTCCAATTGAAGTAGCTGACTCTGTTTCATACCACTGCAGTGCAAGATAAACTTCTTATTTCTATTACTTTTAAACTTTGCATAAAAATCAGCTTGTAAAGGTTTGTAGTGTCAGTGATCATCTGTTTTATATTTATTTTAAACACTGAAAGAAGTACGCTTCAGACTGGAAGTAAATTATTGATTGGTATTCATTTACCTAAACTAACCACTAAAAGATTTGTTTTCCACTGTCTCAGAAGATCGAAATTTAATACACCGTAGTCATATTAACCAATAAACATTTGGAAAAAAGAGGAGCGCTTGTATACGAAACTTACGTTCAATTTATCTGGAGCAAATTTTTGTCAGTTACCAAATTACAAAAAGATTTCGTCCCAAGGTAAAAAAATAATGGTAAAAGAACTTGCTAAAACAATGATTCTTGCTTTATTTGAAGTTTTGGATAGAAAAAGAAATATTGTGTAATCCAGTAAAGATTACGTGCCAGATGAGAAGAGCAATAAACTGTAATACAATTTTATAATGTATCACTCTTACTCTCTACAAGTGGTGTGTGAAATGGAAATTGTGATCGAAAGCAGATATTTTGTTGTTTGCATGGAGCATTAAACCACTAAGTGTTTCCTCGTCCGAAATTCGTTTCCTGCGACGACATTCTAGCTGCTTTAACAGCTCGCAGTGTTTTATCTCATGGAACTGTGTGTTTGTTATGATACTATTGCTGAGAGTAGCATCATTATGTCTCTGCGCTAGTTTCGAATAAAACTAGTAGCTAAAGAGTAGTGAAAAATTTTATAACCGAGGACAAACGATTGAATTTTGTAATTACTGTAGCAACATGATGATGACTGATAGCTACGTAATATGATTAATAATCGTTTTTCGATGTTTGCATAGTTATATTATATACTCAATAATTCTGAGTGATTTCTCAGTAGCTGCACTGTAATCTCATTTCTGTTATGTGGATTTTTCGCGGTGCAACTACGACAGTTAGACTCAGATATTTAAGCAGTAAAACGGTTTACATTCCTACTTACAGTTGCAGTGTTCCGTCAAAAATTTTAAAACGTGGCTTGTAGTCTGTTTTAAAACCTTCTCAAGCCAAGCATATTTTATGCCACCAGAAATTATCCACCACAATTATTTGACGGTATATTGCAATGCCGGAGCGTGATAGGTGAGCGGTAACGTTCTGGCCTTACATTCGGGAGGACGCAAATTCCAATCCCTGTTCGGTCATCGAGATTTTTGCTATCCATGATTTCACCAAATCACTCCAGGTTAATGTCGGGATGGTTTAATCAAAAGGCCATGAGCGAATTTCATCCTTGCAATAAGTACTTTCCCGTATCTAATGACCTCGACGTCGACGTTACATATGAGTTGATGTGTGATACTAAAAGGTTTCACATTTTGAAGCTTCCCTGATTTTGAGATCATTCTTGTTCTTGTTCTTCTTCTTCCAATGTAGTGTTAGACCAGGTGGGCTGTTACAGTCTCAATATAATTCTTGTTTTGAGCAAATGGAATCATATACAGAGAATCACTCAAAACAGAGTCAATAGTTGTGCCGCCGTATCACTCTCGGACTAGATAAAGAATGAAAAAAATCATTAATTTTAAAACTATAAGCTCACGGTTATTTGAGAAAGAACAAGACACATGATTTTCAGGAGAAGCTTGTATTAAAAAACCTTCAGATGATAGATAAGAGATCCGTAGTCAGGTGGGAGCGATCGAGTGGTACCGAGTTCGAATCTGCACAAATTAATTTTTCCCCCCTTTAACATTTTGCTTAATGTTTATTATTGAAAATATATACTTGTCATTAGTCATTACCAACGGTTCCTCACATAAATATGTTTACAGTAATATAGACCACGGCAAATGTGTGTTCTTTAAGAAGTATATTTAACTGAAAAATGAAAGTTCAATACAAAGGACTCGAGCAACAGACTACAGAGCATATTCCAAGAAGCTTAACCTCTACCGAAAATCCTATTTTCTGTTGTTCCTCTAAAACTATCAATATTAGGATCTTATTGATAATCCAGAAAATTACTCATTTTTGATTGTTTTTCCATTCCTGCTAGCCCGCCGAAAGAGATACAGAGCTATAAGCCTAGACTTCAATATTTTTCTGTTTAGAGAACTCTGTTGCGTGGTTCCTTCCAATATGTAGAAAGTGGTTTGCCAGAGATCGCGACCATGCCTTATCAGTGTATATTGACAACTACGACAAACTTTTACTCTTCTATAGTAGGTATAAAAGGGCGGAGTGAGGTCAAACAAAAGAATATGCTAATTAGGCCACTTGACTTGAGGGCCACTTGACTAACCACTTGACTCGAGGACCTCTTGACTTGAGGGGGGGCCACTTGACTAACCTCAGTTTCCCCTCTATTGTTAGGCCGCTTGAACGACCCAGGTGTGTCACGGTCCTATGTTGTCCTCCCCTCCCCACCTGTCAATCATGGCCACTTGACTAACCACTTGACTCGAGGGCCACTTGAGCGACCCAGGTGTGTCACGGTCCTTTGTTGTCCTCCCCTCCCCACCTGTCAATCATGGCCACTTGACTAACCACTTGACTCGAGGGCCACTTGAGCGACCCAGGTGTGTCGCGGTCCGTTGTTGTCCTCCCCTCCCCACCTGTCAATTATGGCCACTTGTTTGAACACCTGCCTTCCCTAGCACCAGCTGCCCTCACTTGACTAACCACTTGATTTGAGGGCCACTTGAGCGACCCAGGTGTGTCGCGGTCCTTTGTTGTCCTCCCCTCCGCACGTGTCAATCATGGCCACTTGTTTGAACACCAGCCTTCCCTAGCGGTATAAGAAGCCTGCGTCAGCCATCCGTGAATCACTTCTGCTCCGCAGTATGACGAGTAAGGTTGTCTCTCTGTCGCTCTTCTGAATTCCAGTAACCATGTCCGAAGATCTCTTCAACTACGAAGGTAAGTTCAATCACACTTGTGAAAATTTTTCTTAAATAGCATACAATATATTATCATCTTAAATGTATACTACATATTATGTTTTCTTTCACAGATATGGCGGCACTTTTAGAGTTAAGCCAACTTGATGATTATGGTATGAATTTTTAGTGATTGCTCATTATATAGTTAGATGTTGCTAGTTTTGCCGCTATATCATTGGTTTATTTTTCTTTTTGCAGGAATTGATGAACTTCTAAATATTGCAACCAATGAACTAATTGGTGGTGAGCATTTTAATTTTTAACTTGTAATTATTTTTATAAAGTTATATATTTTTTTCTATTTCATTTATTTTCTGTCTGCAGAATGTGGCGATTTCGAAATGTTCAGCTTTGAAGGTATGTCAGTCATAGAAGTTGTATATTTATCTGTTTTTTTTTAATGTTGTTCCATGATTATTTTTGATACTGATATACGTTTTGTTTTTATGTTTCAGATATGGAAGCGGCTTCAAATCAGCAGCGTAATAAACGAGATGGGACTCCATTATTGTCTAACCCCAAACGACAACGAACAACTTCTAATGGTAAGTGCAAAATATTTTTTTCATATAACATAATTTGTTTTTCGTTCATATTAATAATTTTTTTTTTATTCTGTTTCAGATTCATCACAGTGGAGCTTAAATGGTACTGTGCACTCATTTCAAAGCTTGCCATCATCCAGTGTACCACCGACACCATCGTTACAGGGATGGAAAATACTGGCGCAATCTCTGGTACAATATGTTTCTACACCACCGATACCAGCAGGAGATCGCCTACACACCGGAACCATAGAGTTACTGGTAAGTCAATACTACTTCTTTGTATAATTATTTTTTTATTTACATATTTATTTATTGTTCAATATTACTAAAATTTTCCCTTTTTTCTGTTTCAGGTTCCGGTCAGCCACTGCTGCGTAGAATAAAAACAAACGCGTTGCATCCGGAAAACCGGCGCGCAAAATTTCGATCTTCTTAGGCCGCGCAAAATGCCGGGCTCCTTAGTACGCTGTGTGGGGCCCCCCCAAGCCGCCTCCATAGACACTTTTGGATTTCCATGTATCAGTGGTGCCATGAGAATGGCATATGACAACTTGTTGTCGTGACCTAACTCAGTATTACTATCCCACAGTACACCTAGGGTGAGTTGATAATTTTCTATGTGTGTATTATTCACACTTTTCACATCCATGTAGTATCCAGGGTTATAAATCTTGTAATTTAGGGTACCTAAACTGAGGAATGGTGAATTCGTAATGAAATCAGTACAGCCTCAGTGTAGAAAGGTCAACGAGATACTTCTCAGTCGGGTTTTGGTCTTCTCCCCATGAGGAATATATATATTGGGACGATCCGAACGAGCCCGTTGAAAGACTAAAATTACTTACCGCATCTGCATCATCAGGACATACGGCGCACTCCAACGAAATTTTATCCTTGATTGAAGAACTTCGTGATAGAGACATCATCGTGTAACATGGATCAAGTTGTGGCAGAACTCCATAAACCGGCAAGAAGGAATTTCCCAAGGCGGCGTGTGATAATCAAAGGACTTGACGATCTGTGGCAAGCTGATATTGTAGAAATGATCCCATACTCACGTAAAAACAGTGGCTACAAGTATATACTGATGGTGATCGATACTTATTCAAAGTATGCATGGGCTCTACCTCTCAAGAACAAGACGGCTAGTGTGGTTACCGACGCTATGAAGAGGATACTAACTGGTGATCGTGTTCCTAAAAATTTACAGACCGACAACGGGAGTGAGTTTTACAATTCAAAGTTTAAGACGCTCATGACTAACTATGGCATTAATCACTACTCAACATATACCCATCTGAAAGCATCAATAGTTGAGCGTCTCAACAGGACAATGAAGAATGCAATGTGGCAGGAATTCAGTAGACGTGGTTCACATAGGTGGATTGAACTTCTTCCGCAGTTAATGTCTGATTATAATAATAAGTGGCACAGCACCATCAAGATAAAACCGTGCGATGTTAAAGACAACTCACTACTTTCAACAGTGTACAGCCATATTAAGATGACTACTCCTGCAAAATTCAAAGTTGACCCATGTCGAATTAGTAGATTTAAAGAAAAGTTTGAGAAAGGCTACTTGCCTAACTGGTCAACTGAAGTTTTTACCATCAGTAAAGTAAAATTAACAAATCCTGTAACTTTTTACTTAAAGATTATCAAGGTAAAGATATTGCAGGAGCATTTTACCAGCAAGAACTACAACTACAAAACTTACAAGTACATTTTTGGTTGAACGAGTGATAAAGAGAAAAAAATATGATCTTGGTGAAATGGTTGGGTTTTGATAATCACATAACACGTGGATTCATAAAAAATTTATTTAAAATGTAAAATACATTTTTTTCTTAATAAATAAACTTATTTTTTTCTAACAATTGTGTTGTTTTTTTTCTTCAATTACGTTAATATAATGCAAATGAGCATACAGCTCAGCAAACTTACAATCTATGTACAGCATTACTTCTGTACACTTAGCCTATTTTACAAAAAAAAGTTCCAATTACGTTAATATAAAGCAAATGAGCATACAGCTCAGCAAACTTACAATCTATGTACAGCATTACTTCTGTACACTTAGCCTATTTTACAAATATTTTTTTTCCAATTACGTTAATATAAAGCAAATGAGCATGTAGCTCAGCAAACTTAAAATCTATGTACAGCATTTCTTCTGTACACTTTATTTAAAAAAATTGTCATACAAAGCAATTCAGCAGCACCCCCCAGCAGCCAATGAAAAAATAAATGAAAAAGATTTTATTAACTCTAATCAAAAATATTAACAGCAGCCTATTTATATTTTATGCAGCATCCTAACTTATGTACATATTGATAAACTGAGAAGTAGATACAAGCATATCTACAGCGTCCTAACTTATCTACATATTTACAACATTAATAAACTGAGAAGTAGATACAGAAATTTGCAGTCCTAAGTTATCTACATATTTACAACATTGATATACACTCTGAGAAGTAGATACAAAAATATTTACAGCGTCCTAACTTATCTACATATTTACAACATTGATTTTTTATGTAGATACCAAAATATTTACTAGTGTACATATTTACAAACTAGATACACGGATAAACGGTATATTTCCTCTTCACTCACACACTATATACACTTTAACACACAAACATTCACCTAGGTACAGATTTGTGCCCCCACGGGAGGGTCTCTACCCCGTCGGGGAAAATATACCGCTTATCATCCGTTCTAGACAGACCCAGTTTGGAGATTTTAACGGTATTTACAACATGGAGGTCTGATGAAATTCTGTGTTGAATGTGGTAGCGAGGGGTTTCTCCATGGAGGCAATTGATGTAATCCTCAATTGTGAGTTTTCTGGTGACGGAACCGGCCAAACCTTTAGCCCGTCTACAGGTTTGGTCGGTTTCAAGCCGGAATGCGTACATTTTTGCCCGTAACCCAGCAAACTCCGAAACCAGGGTGCCATTCGCCTCGTCCTTCATAACACCGACAACCTTTTCATTATAGGGTTCTATCCTGAAACGGTTGTCGGTGCTATATCCGGACGTATCGAATTCCTCCCTGTTACGAAGCATCACTTCATATGGATCACAGTCCCTCACTAAGTAAATGAAGCTGTCTGTGTCCATGTAAAGTAATTTAGGGCATCTAAACTGAGGAATGGCGAATTCGTAATGAAAACGGTACATCCTCAGTTTAGAAAGGTCAAGAATGCACATCCCGACATATACTGGCTTATTGAAAAGAATCCTAACTTTCGCCTTCTCCACGGCCACAAAGTCCTCATTGAAAATAGTTGCCCGTTTGAAGTGTGGTGAAGCGATATGTTTGCGGGCACCGCGGCGGCCCGCCCAGCTAGTACACAATTTCACGTCGCGGTGTTTTCTAATGTTCTCCATAGTTTTGCCGAATATTGAATTGTTCATTAATTTATAAAAATCTCTCTCGAAATCTGTTTGGCGTCACGGCGAGAACGCGTATTGAGAGATATGTAGTCCTTCAACCACGGTGACTGGTTGAAAGATATCACGCGATGAATTTTAGTCACTTCCAACCCCAAGCCTACACATTGCTGAAGGACTCGGTAATGGAGAACATACCGTACCTTATCTTCCAGTGTGGTCATTAGCTTGGGGAGGGTGGAACCTACAGGAGCTTTGTGGTCTGGAAAGGGCGGTAGGTCTGCTAGAACGTCGTGTTTATCCTGAGGAATCGTATGGTCTACCTCCAACACGAATCCCCTAGGTGAGTCATCTGCAACGTTCATAAAATCTATGCTAGCAATCTGCTTAGCTGTTAGCCATCGAAACCCACCAGATGGCAGATACTCCGACATGACCCAGCCCGTACAGATTGTTTATATCGAAGTACATTATAAAATCTTCTGGCGCCTCGCGGTTGTACTCCGGCATGTACCTGTTATTTGCCTTGGCATACCTGTGCACGCACTGGCAAATACCTCCGCGAATTCCTCGTTCGAAAAGGAGCAGCATGTCGACATCTGTCAGAAGGTCCAGTTCGACACGCGTGCTCCTTAACATAGCCTGCCACGAAAGGCGTGGGGAAGTGAAATAGTGGGCGGGGTCCAGGGTGTATTTCCCCAAACATACATCCCTAAATTTCTCAAACAGATCGGCAAGTAGCCGTACATCTGTGCCCATGTACAGACTTGCATATTCTTCTAAATCCTTGATCTGGAAAGTCCGCCACACTTGTGTCGCGTGCTCGTAATCTTCATCAGAAATTTCTGTCTCCGACAACGAACTATAAAATTTAGACTTTGGAGGAAGCGTGGCCTCGGTGAGCTTATCCCACGAATCCATGTACTCGTAGGGGAAGACACCCTTGCGTTTAACTAATTGGAACTTCTCGGGATCGGTGAAATGAGCACTTGTAATGCTCATGTCACCGTCGTCAAGGGTTCCAACCAGTTTATCTAATGGGGCCCTGCATGAAACGGTACGAGTCCAGAAATCTTAAAGTGATTGAAGTATATTCAACCTTTTTAGAAAAAGAAATATATCGTTCTGTGTTTATGGGAAGCATATCCATCCCATCACCGTCGAGGTCGGATAAAGCCATAACTATTAAGTGAGCATCATACCCAGAAGGTTGTGAAAGAAAATGGGTAAGTACATTGGTTTTTTAAACTGCAAATTGCAGTCATTATGTGCAGCCCCCCTAAATTTACATGTGATATGGCAATGATCGCGGACCTTGACAGCCCCGGTTCAATGTCTTTCTCACAGATATGGCACACCGTAGCAGAAACAAAATTTGCTTCTTGCTCATCTGTCATTACAAGAGGAATACACCTCTTGTAAATTTTATCGACTTTCTTGGCAAGCACAACAAGTTGTTCCACAAGCCATTTCTCGGGATTTACGCCCGAGTAGGAGTCGAAACGCGACAGACTAGGCACGTCTGGACAAACGACCTGGTATGCGGCAGCGAAAGGGATATGTTTCTGGACTCTAGTAGAGTGAGAGGCGTTGGGTGGAGGACTGCATGAATCATAAGGCTCTAATAAACTTTCAAAGTCCGCGTAACGACAACGGGTACACGCTGTTGGTGTACAAAATCCTTAAACTTAAGGTTTTATCATCGTCGGCGGGTAAATCAACTCTTACTGGTTTAACCCTTGACCAATCGATTTCATGGCATTCCAAGACATCTTTGCTACTGAAATGTTGCAGAAATCTGTCACAAATAAATATTGCACCATTATGCTTGGATAATGAAGAACTAACTAATGCCGACAAGTTGTGAATCCAACAATAATGGAATTTTCCAGTACCGTCGGTAATCATCAACATGTTTATTTGTTTACCGCGTTTGTCTGCAGTGTGATGGAGGGCCCCGGAAATTACATGTTTACCATTATCTACATCCAGACCGAAAACATTTACTGAATAGTCTGGATTTTGCCTCTCGAATTTGGAAATGTCTGAGAGTTTTACCGGAAACTCAATACCTGAAAAATCGAAACTGTGGCTGTCAAAGGATTCAATATAATTACTTACTCGTGTCGCTTTTTTGTTTAGCACATTTACTTGAGCAGCAAGAAGGGACCATAGAAAGCATAAGTCATCATCTCCGTTTTCCACATTGATAACGGCATTCTTTCTACGGATATCAGCTGGCAGAGCAACATAGGAAGACCCACGATAGAATGGTTCGAATTTAGAAATGTTGATGTCGAGGGAGATGATTCTATCGACAGTTTTGCAGCTGTCCCTTTCTTGAAACTCACACAATTTTACATTGAGCTCCGACTTCACATATTTTTATACCAATCAGACAGGGATGTGCTGCGCGTGATTTCACGCATTTTAGTAAAAAAAAAACACATACGGACGGTTACGAAAGCGGTTTCCTTCTGAATTTTGTATGTTGTAATCAGCCCCACCTGAACTTTTACGGACGGGGAGGACTGACTATCAACAATTTCGCGAAGTTTTTCAGTTACAAGATCATGGCAAGCATCAACGTATTTAATAGGATCAATATAATTTAATGAGTTTAGAATGGTACCGGTATAAATTCTACGTTCAAAAGCACTTTCCCGGTCTTCAAGGATCAAGCGCGCTGCTGGCAACTCACCCCCTGTTGCTGCATCGTTGTGGCTGCTAGATGGTAACGAACTATCACTAAGAGCTGCTGGGTGACTGCTGCTGGATGCCGGGGTCGGCTGCCATGTCGATGTGCTAGCGACAGGCTGGCGTGATGCCGGGATCGGCCGCTATGTTGATGTGCTAGCGACGGGCTGGCGTGATGCCGGGGTCGGCCGCCACGAGGATGTGCTAGCGACGGGCTGGCGTGATGCCGGTGTCGGGCGCCACGATGACGTGCTAGCGACAGGCTGGTGTGCAGCTGAGGTCGGCCGCCATGATGACGTGCTGGCGACGGGTCGACGAGGACCTGCTGCTGTGGCTGGTGTTTCCCAGGGTCGCCACAGTGGTGGTGGGGCAGGATCATTTCTGTTGACGGCGGCAGGTTCATTTGCGGCCGACCCCTGTATACCGGAACCTGAAACAGAAAAAAGGGAAAATTTTAGTAACATTGAAAAAATAAATAAATATGTAAATAAAAAAATAATTCAAAGAAGTTGTATTGACTTACCAGTAACTCTATGGTTCCGGTGTGTAGGCGAATCTCCTGCTGGTATCGGTGGTGTAGAAACATATTGTACCAGAGATTGCGCCGGTATTATCGATCCCTGTGATGATGGTGTCGGTGGTACTCTGGATGATGGCAAGCTTTGAAATGAGTGCACAGTACCATCTAAGCTCCACTGTGATGAATCTGAAACAGAACAAAAAAAAAATTTTTAGTAATATGAACGAAAAACAAATTATGTAATATGAAAAAAAAAATATTTTGCACTTACCATTAGAAGTTGTTCGTTGTCGTTTGGGGTTGGACAGTAATGGAGTCCCATCTCGTTTATTCAACTGCTGATTTGAAGCCGCTTCCATATCTGAAACATAAAAAACAAAACGTATATCAGTATCAAAAATAATCATGGAACAACATTAAAAACAGATAAATATACAACTACTATGACTGGCATACCTTCAAAGCTGAACATTTCGAAATCGCCACGTTCTGCAGACAGAAAAAAAAATTAAATAGAAAAAATATATAACTTTATAAAAATAATTACAAGTTAAAAATTAAAATGCTTACCACCAATTAGTTCATTGGTTGCAATATTTAGAAGTTCATCAATTCCTGCAAAAAAGAAAATAAACCAATGATATAGCGGCGAAACTAGCAACTCCTAACTGTATAATGAGCAATCACTAAAAATTCATACCATAATCATCAAGTTGGCTTAACTCTAAAAGTGCCGCCATATCTCTGAAAGAAAACATAATATATAGTATACATTTAAGATGATAATATATTGTATGCTATTTAAGAAAATTTTTCACAAGTGTGATTGAACTTACCTTCGTAGTTGAAGAAATCTTCGGACATGGTTACTGGAATTCAGAAGAGCGAGAGAGAGACAACCTTACTCGTCGAACTGCGGAGCAGAAGTGATTCATGGATGGCTGACGCAGGCTTCTTATAACGCTAGGGAAGGAAGGTGTTCAAACAAGTGGCCATCCCCAGGTAGCGAGAACCGGTTTATGTTCACCCCGCCCGCTCTACAAAAACTGGTTCTCGGCGCGGGGTATTAGGTTACAACAGGTTTGTACCTGCCCACCCGCTCTACAAACCGGTTTCGTGTGCGGCGTATCGATTACAAACCGGAGCTGGCGCGACACACCTGGGTCGCTCAAGTGGCCTAACAAAAAACACCAAGGGCAGCTGGTGCTAGGGAAGGCAGGTGTTCAAACAAGTGGCCATGATTGACAGGTGGGGACACACCTGGGTCGCTCAAGTAGCCTAACAAAAAAACACCAAGGGCAGCTGGTGCTAGGGAAGGCAGGTGTTCAAACAAGTGGCCATGATTGACAGGTGGGGACACACCTGGGTCGCTCAAGTGGCCCTCGACTCAAGTGGTTAGTCAAGTGGCCATGATTGACAGGTGGGGAAGGGAGGACAACAAAGGACCGTGATACACCTGGGTCACTCAAGTGGCCTAACAATAGAGGGGAAACTGAGGTTAGTCAAGTGGCCCCCCTCAAGTGGTTAGTCAAGTGGCCCTCAAGGCAAGTGGCCTAATTAGCATAACAATTAGCGGCATCCTTTGTGGCAGCGCTCTCTCAAATCCACACTACTCTCCTTCCCCTCCCCAGGTGACCAATGGCAACCATGGTCGTATGACATAAATCTCAATTTGCGCATGCGTAGCCGCGTTAGTTCCTTGACCGGCCGCCCAGATGGCGACATCTCCGAAGCGTTTAATTTCTTTGGGTGCAGACATTTCACACTCCCAGGAAAGAGAAAGCCCACCCCCTGAGGCAAGGGCTATTTCTATTCTGGAATGCGCTCTCAGTTTGCTCTCCATTAGGCGTTTCGAAATGTGTGCCGTGTGGGGATATTCCTAGCGTGCCTTTAAGCAAGCACTTGTTTTCGACAGCAAGGAGCAAATATTTCAGTATAGTAAAATACTTTCTTCGGTTCAAGAAGAATGATATTGTGTCGTGATTTCGTGAAATATACTTGCATTTGATTAAGTGTGATCCATTTGGATTTTTTACTAAAAACAAAAAAGGCCACATTAGCGGATATTAAACCGACCTCGGTAGCGTTGGGGCTAGAGGGTAGTTCCGCGTGCTGAAAGTCGCTGGTTCAAGTCGGGCCGCGGGCATCGGTGTTTAAGTGTTTTGTGATAATATTGAAAAAGCCGTTCCTACTCGTAAACATTACGTAATTTCAAAACGAAAATCAAAATTTTAGTTTCCACACCTAGAGAGTCTGGAGCCAGCAGGATTTGTTGTAATTGAATTAAAAATAAGTTATAGACGATTGAAAAACCTAAATTTTTCTTTAAAATACGTGAATGGCCCAAATGGAAAAACGTCATAGACTCAGTAATTTGGAAAGGTATAAAATCGAGGAAGATGTCTATATGTACCTGTTTTGTGTTGATTTCATGAAATTATTTTGATTGCTTGCGATAAAGTATAGCAATACCACACATACGTTATTCCTTTGGAAATCCAATCTCACGAACTTTCACTTTGCGGTCATCCATCACGGTTTTGAAAACTTGTTTCACATTTTACGGATTGACTACTTCATTTGGCCTATCCGAGTGTTTCGCAGAATTTGTATCCATGATACCGCGCTTAAAATCAGCATACCACAGCCAAATGGTTGTTTTCGACGGAGCAGAGTCTGGATAACATTTTTTCAATCCATTACTGAGCTTGCACGGTATTTTTTCCCATTAAATAGCAATCTTTGATCAACACACGAAATTCGTTTTTATCCACAAATGCACAAGTAGCTTCACTTTCACCAAAATACTTTGCTGTTTATGGTCCGATTGACGTGAAAATCAGACACGTGTCATTTGAAGGTCAGTTCTTTCCAAACGGGAAGTCGAGTTGATATTAGTAACGCCACCTGTGTGTGAGTCCCGGGACTTATTGAACGATGAGATATTAAATTAGGTGCATTGAAACAGAGCGTGAACACAGCCACCTTTAAACTTAAAGAGGCATTGAAGGGGTTTCCTTATGTACCTGTATGTAAGTATAACTTCGATGAAAAGAGCTTCTAAACTAAAGTAAAGTTACACATTTTGAAGTGATTACATTTCAATATCTCCATCAATATCTCCATCAATATTCCTTCCAATGATGTCGAACCAATCAGCCTGTAATTTTTTCAAGCCTGTTTGTCAACCCTCCAGACTCAGTCTTTCGACAAGAGCCCACTTGAAAATGTCGCTCGTCAAGTGCAGTTCACTGCGGATAGTGAGGTTCTCCTGTTTTCAACATACTACAAGTTAAACAGCAGTGGCACCAAGTGGCTCACTGTTGGTTTGTCACCTAAACTGGAATTTAACCCAGTAGTGTTACTCGAAAAAGTTTGGTACAAGAAAGTCACTCTCACACATGAAGACTGGTATGTACTGAGATAGCTGGTTTATAGAATTGGTGGCTTTTTCAACAACACTGAGCATCTACAAACGAGTGTCTCACTCGGCTACCATACCATATCGTCCCGAGCAGTGGCTGGAGCGTAAACTATGCTGTGTCTGCCTATGGTGTGTTTCTCGGCGAATCAACATGGGACAACATGGTCGACGCCCTGCCAGCAGTGATCAGCACCATCAACACCATGAAGTCCTGGAGTAATCAAGTTACCAAGTACTACAACGAGTTTGTGAATACGCTAGCAGTTTAAGTGATTCGTAACTACTCCCCGTTGTTCTGTTAATAGCATGATAGATTTGAATTTTGATAGTGTACACGTCAATGAAGTATCATACAGCCCCTGTTCAACACTAGTCTATGAACGCTTAAAGTTAGAAATTAAATAATATAAAAAACTGTTAGTGTATGATGATGATAGCTCAAAGTAGAGCAAGATTTAAAAAGGAACAGATGTATTTAACAGAATTGTAAGCAGAGGTGGTGATGACGTATGCGGTAATAATTAGTGACGCCAGCCATCCCTCAGTCCGCTTTGATGTGTCGTCCAGTAATGTTCTTCGCGTCTGTGTACCAACTCAACGCCGGAGATTCCAAGAGGTTGATTTTGGGTTTGTCTCCACAACGTGATTTCCAGCCTGTTGTGGTAATTGAGAGGGTGGGCTACAACAAGATCACCCTCTCATTCGATGAATGGGACGTCCTCATCAGAGAGTCGGACGTGGTGTCCAGTATGTTCGCTGGCAGCGGCCAGACCAGCATCATACTCGGCGAGCATACTGTTTCCTGCCGAACGGTGTCGAGGGTGAAAAATATATTATGTTTTCACCACATTAGGGATCCTACCAGCGGTATTTTCCTCGCCGAGCCTACATAGCAGAACATCATAGACGTGCAGCCGGCAGTGACCGCATCCTTATCCACCAGGAAAAAGTGAAGCTACAACGCATCAGTATACTACAAGGTATTTGTGAGTGAATTGGCTGATAAAGTGCTGAGTGACCTACTACTATATGGCATCGGTGCAAAATTTAATCCTTGTACACATAGACAGCGATCACCCTAGTCATGAGTCGCACAGTTCTTCAATTGACTTTGTGCAACTAAAAAATTAAATCATAGCATACAAAAATTTGATTGTATTTAATGATGTCAGCAAAATTGTAAGCAGAAAATTTGGTGCGAGTAAATAAATCAATTTTCCAGATTTTTCTTTTATCATTTCACCTTTTCTAATTAAATAATAAGATAGTATATATTTTTTTTAAAATGTTTTGTTTCGCCCACCAATTGGCGATTAAAAATTCATTTTCAATTGCACACATATTATTACAAAATATATGTAAGTTTCAAAGTTTTCTCAAATTATTTTTCTTGAGTCCTCGTAGAGGTGGGCATCCTAAATCTTAGTAAACAAAAAATTCAAAATTCGCACCGTTTCCTCCTAATCAGTAGCAGGGATTCCAAGTACCAAAATGTTCACTTAAGGGGGTTCAACTGCAGTTTTCAAAGAACATTCTCCCCTTTTCCAGGAAATTTCTGTTTAAGTATTTTTCAGGGCCCAGGAGAGCTCTCCATTCGGTTAAAATGTTCCCGCTTGACGCCAACCTTCGTACTCAGGACCAAGTATTACATTTGTTTGTAATTTCATGCTTTGTTCAACTAACCACGATAATATTACCATTATGTTCTTAGCTGACTGATAGTTTCATGGTCATCAAACAGACATCATAACCCATATTTTCATAGAAGATCTCCACACATCGACAAGTATCCATAACGTCACCATAGGTGCAGATACTAGTTCTATTACGCCGAAGATAGCGCCCACACTTGAACTTTCGTAAATTGTGTTAGGTCATTCGTATATGAAAGTGGGTGTTTGGATATTTCATCCACTCAGGCCTCATCGCCTAAAGTCTAGTGCCAGATTGAGATCATGGGCAACGTTGACCCCATACACCACTCAGAATTATTCCACCAATATCCATTCTAACAGCATTGTACGCCAAATACAGCCCCCAACACTCTTCCTATCTTCCAGTGACATCCAGGACAGCTCCTTTATTATGTAACATGTTGAATATTTTCCACTAATAAATCTAGCTCCCTCCTTTGCACCTTGCATTTGATGTACAAAAAATGTGGACTCAATTCTACACCACTATATACAAGCAATGGTCTGAGTGTGGGTTTGTGCCCAAGTCCTTCGCTTCTCTGGTACATCCCCTTGATTTTTATCCCGAAGTGCATATAGAGAAAAACGTGAGAAATACAATTCGTATGCCAACACAAACGGCAGTAAACTGTAAAGGTCACAGTGAAATGGGAGAGTACCTAAGCCCTGAAGCAATGGTTAGAAGCACACATTGACGATGAGCATAATTCTATAACCATATATTTTAAGCTGAAATTTACAAAGGAATGACACAAGCACATTTCCACGCCTACTGCGAGCTGGCCACAACAACCAGCACCAAGATAGAACTCCCACAGAGGAAGAAGACACACACACGCACACACTTGTACAAGCATACAGCGAGGTGGACAGAAATAACAGCAAGCATCATGGAAATGATGAAGTGGGATAGAACTGTCGTTACCACTGGTTAACTGGGAAGAACTCCTGTTACAAAAATCATCAGACAGACTAGTTAAATTGAGGTATCACCATACTTACGCTTACATGCACAAAGAGAGACGCAAATACACATGTCCATGTTTACGGTGAGTTCAGCACAACTACCGGCACCAACCATGGAAACGAAAAAATTGGTGCAGTACTCTCTTCCCTCATCACTGACTGAAAAACAGAACTTTCCTTACATATCATTAGCCAGACAAGATAGAGGGTGTGCAAAAGATGGAATGTTTTCACCATACACCTCAGTATTGACCCCATACATAGTGTTCATCACATCCAGTTGATAACATGTACCATCAATACATAGATCACCACCATGTCTCTCCCACACTGCAACCCATTCTACCATTCATTAACAGTGTCACCCAGGTACCATAAGTTCCAATAGACACTTGGCTATCAGCAGATATCAGACCCCTCATATTCATACTAGGTCTCATCCACAAATCCATACGTCTCTACACACAAGCACAAAGAAACAGAAGTGGAGGAACAGCAAATCATACATCCAGACAGATGAGTTTAAGTAATGTATCGCCATATTTACTCATACAGCCATAGAGAGAGACACACATACACTCACATTTCCATGCCTAAAGTGAGCTCGACACAACAACCAGCCCAATTATGGCAACGAATAAGTGGGGAAGTACTCCCATGGCTTAGACCAAAAAATCATCAGTAACATGTGTTCCAGGTACCAAACTCTTCACATCTTCAAATACACAGAAAGACGCACACACACGTGTATTTCCATGCCTACAGCCTGCTCGACACAACAAATATCCCAATCATGGCAACGAAAAAATGTGACAGATCCGCCATTACTGGCCAAAATTCATCAGACAGACATGTTAGAGTGTGCACAAAGGATGTCATGTTTTCGCCATTCATCTCAGTACTTATACCATACGAATTATTCATCACACCCAATTGATTACATATATCATCAACAGATAGGTGGCCACTAATGGAGAAATCTCGAGTAGACTCCTATCGCCGTAATTAGACACACTACAGCAAAGGAACACATGCACACATATGTCCATGCATACACCACAATTCCATAGGTCACCACATACATACAAGTAGCTGGAGAAAAGGGACTCCGCACCCCACGTCCAGATTGAGCTGTTACATGATGGGCAGAGGATATCATGCCTTTACACCTCAGTGCTCATCACTCTCGTCTGATTTCATATGACATGGCTGCTGGAACTAAACTCTTCGCACTGTCTGAACAGAGTCATTTGTTAATAGCAGCTTCTGAAACACAAATTTGGTGAGGTGAGGGGGACCTGTATTGACAGTCGGACGGGCATTGTTGTGGCCTGTAATGGCTGAGAAATAGTTTACCCGTTGCTGGGGGAAGGGACAGAGCACCGGAAATTCTCGCGCTTCGCTAATTCTTGGAGTATTTGCTGCGAGATTGGGGGCTGCGGAAGTGCCGGCAACTCCTTGGGGTAGAGCGGACAGCACATCTGCCCCATATAATGGTAGCGCCCGTCGCATGTGGCACACTATTTATTGTCTTCATTTATCGCAAAGCCTATATGTGGTCACGCGATAGATTTATTGTTTTCCCGCGCCTGAAACATTTGGATGCATATGTACATTGTTTTTATGGCGCCCGAATTGATGGAAATTTCTGCAGGGCTCTTCACGGGGATGGAGGGCGGAGAGTTCAACCTTGTGCTGGCGGCCGGAGATGCTAATGACCCCCGCTTCCATTTTCCGCTGGTACGTAGCCTCGTAGCGCCACACCAGTCGGAGAAGGTCACGTGGGCCGCCGGTGCCACTGATTCGGTACACTTGGGTTACTACCGAGTCTTTTAATATTTGAAGAATGTATTGTTCCACAATGTTGGGGTGAATTTCGCGTACCACGCAGGTCAGTGTATGTGTCTGGTTTTTTTTCGGCTACAGAGAATTTTGTGGCTTTAACTACTTGGTAGCTGGAAGAAACTCCAAAGCTTGGGGGTCAATACTGTTTTGGAAGGCTTTCTTGTCACCTTCAGTTTTGAAGCGTAGGCAGAGGGCCCTGTCCGCGACCAGATAATTACATTTTGGTAGCTCAATGTTTAGATTGTGTTGTCTTTTAGGAGTACATTTTCTTCTACAGAGAGGTACTGTTTTTTGGCGGGTTCTGCAGGTTTGGGGGTGCTGTGGCCCTGAGGCTCAGTAGGAGATGCAGGGGATACGCGATCGTATCCAGAACAGGGAGTTTTCGCGGGTTTGGATGAACTCTGTTTGGCGGTATTTGTTTTCTGAGTCGTTAGCGACGGCTTGTTTGGTGCACTGCTGGCAGGGTGGACTGGTCTGGAGAGTCCTTTTTCTTTTTACCTTTTTCCCCCATGTCAGTCGATTATTCAGTCAGTCAGTAAAAGCCGATAGAAATAGTAAAGCAAGATAAGAGCGGGCCTGCCTCTGGACGCGCAAGCTGGTCTGACGTGAACGGGGCTCTGACGTCCAAATACCATAACACTAACGATATTTGGGGCTAGCCCCCAACTACAGATAGAAGAGAAAGGAAAGAAGACTTTTAAGTGGCGAAGGATAACGCTGCGCGGAGGACGACTTTTCTTTTTTTTTTAGAGAAACCGCGCTGCGCGAGGGATGGGAGGGGAGGGGGGAAGGTGCAACGCGTCGAGTTGCCGTCACGGACGCAGTCCCGCACACAGAAGGCAGGGCAGGTCTGTAGGTAGCGACAGCACGAAAACAGCAAGAAACCGTATTCCCTTCCTTATCACGAGCTGAGAGAGGGGTAGCGATCCTTCCACTGCGCCGCTCCCAACTCGAATGAAAAAAAAAAAAAAAAAATGAAAAAAATAATACCTGTGTTGTTAGGTTCATATAAGGTTCTGATGTGCCATGCTTTATCAGATGCCTGGTCAACATCGAGGAAATCTCAAAGCACCTTCCAACATCTTCAACCAGGCGTCGTATTTTGTGTGATGTAGAGTGCATCTGGTGAAAGCCAAATTGGTGAGGCAAAATGGTTCCCGTAGTATCAAGGAAAGAAGTTAGTGGCGTCCATATTATCTTTTCCAGTAGTTTTGATAAAGTAGGGAATAAGCTTATCGGTCTATTGCTAGAGAGCAGGGATGCTAATTTGTTATCTTTATTGAAACTATTATATTGGCATGTTTCCTCTCTCCTGGGAAATACCCAGCGCAGAGAATGTCGTTTAAAAGTGGTGTGACTAACGTAGCTTACTGCATAATGACTTCAGCGTTACATTCGATATGTTATCGTGGCCTGGAGATTTTCTTACGAGCAAATTCTTAAGTATTTTTGGCAGTTCTCTTGGAGTAATGAACTTGACATAATTCTCAGCGCTAATAGTCAAATGCAGAATGGAATTTTCGACTAATGTGTTGAACTCAAGATCTATTGTTGGATTTAATTTAAAGTTATTTTTAACATTCGCATTTCCCTGATTCAATCGATATGTGTGTATCATTCTATTTGGTGGGTGTTAAAATAGTAGCTTCTCTGAGAATACCTTCCGTGGTTTTCTATGGAGACCTATCACCAGGTTATATTTCAAATAGATACTTTTGGTTTGTTTTATAACGAAATTAGTCAAGATCTATTTTTACCTGTATAATCAATTGGTTTAGGACTCTGCATTGGCACATGTGTAGCTGCCATTGCTACTGTCTGCGAGTTCGATTATTATAGATGATGAAATCATTCATTCGTTGTGGTATGCTTTCATATAATGATCTTAACGATCGTATTTGAAGTTTCATGGTTGACAGACCTATCGCCTGGTGAATTACAGTTGTTAGATGTCGTACTACTTAGTCAATAACTATCTCTCTTGCCCAGATAATGGTGTTAATGTATAGTTGAGATAAAATTCGAATAAATTCCAATTTACTTGTCCAGTTAGTATCATTGGGGTTTGTTCTAGTGTTTTGGGTTTGTACCAAATTCTTCTAATACCTGGAGATGGTCTGAATGTAGTTCAGAGATCGCTTCAATATATATTGGTAGTGGCGTATTTTTTGATAGGGCAATGTCAAGCACATCAGGCGCAACATTTCGAATATTGGAGAAATAGGTCAGCCCGTGTGGTGCGATTATATGCAGACCGAGTTTCCCTGCAGTCTCGAGCAGTTTCGTACCTTTTGATGTTGTTGTTCCGAATCAGCAAGCTTGGTGCTTGCTTTTAAGGTTCCACGTCCGCTATTATCTGCTTCATATATTCTAATCTCTGTCTCCCTCTACAGTTCTTACCTTCGACTGTTTGTAGTGGTCAGCCCAGTGGAATATTTGGCTAACGTTACTAGAGCTGGGCATAGTTGATTGTATACAGTGGCAGTCAGAACCAGAGCAGTTACAACAGAAAATCAAAACAGTTAGAGGATTTGGAATGTGGCGATGTAGATAGCATCGACAGTTAAGCGGATCAAAGTGTCAGAATTAAGCCGGAGCATGACAACACTGGGAAGAAGATGGTAGGGCAGAAATCACTACTATTGGCTGGAGGTTCTCCCCACTATTGTATCCAGGGAGGGAAGCAGCGAACAAAACCCAGGTGCACTAGTAGTGAGGGGTCGAACTTGGTCGATTGGTCGAACCTGGTCGATTGGTCGGGCTTGGCCGGTCACTCTCTCTCTTTTGCAGGAGCCGGACTAGTTCTGTACGCACTCCAACGGAATCTGGATTCGCTTCTGTAAAAAGTTGGTTTCACACGATCGCGAAATATGCGTTGATGTCAACACAAACGCCTGTTTGTACACCTTCCCGTCGTCGGATGGTGGCTTACATTCCAGCCCCCCCCCCAATTGTACTGGGCGTACTGGCTCTTCTCTTCGTTCATCAGCACATATTCCCAGGCAGGCTAGATGTACTGAAATATGTGTGCGTGGCTCTCGAACACTACGGAATTCCGATAACATAGTAGAGTACCGTTTTCGACAGAAACACATCGACGTTGACTAACTACAACAGCCGATAACTTCCTTCCTCTGTTAGCTCGACGGGAAACCTCCGATCCCAAATGTCGCCTCGAATCAACTCGATATCCGCGTAACGTCGCGGGAGTTTATTAGATGTGGCTCCATAATCCCTTTCTGCGCTTGAGCTACTGCCCTGATGAGTCTGATGTACTGTAAGTTAATCTCCTGAAACATGGTAGTCAGATGAGTCACCATTTCTGTCACTGTGAACCATATGACTGGCTCCTTTAACATAATATTATTGCTATTCATGTAATCCTCTAGGTACTTCACCACCTTCCGCATCCCTTCGGTGACGAACTACTCGCTCTGCGTGATGCGACTGACAGTCGTGTTAAACGTCTTCATGGTCGCTACAAGGCTACCGTATTTAATACCGCATTTAAAATCTCTTTCACTGACGAAAACATGGAAAACATTACCGCTTTTCCACAGCGTGTAGAATTAGAGTTGGACCTAATACAGATTGATAGAATAGGGATTGTAAAGCAATTAAAGCTCCTGAAGTGGAGGAAAGCGCCAGTTCCCGATGGTATACCAGTAAGAGTATTTTCAGAATACGTGTAGGAAATATAACCATTTCTGTCAGATATATTCCGAAGATCTTTACAAGAGAGAAAAGTGCGTTCTGACTGGAAAATAGCCCAGGTGATTCCTGTTTTCAAGAAAGGAGATTGGAGAGATTCTTGGAATTATCGACCCATATCTCTAACATCTCTATGCAGTAGAATTTTGGACCATGCCATATGCTCTAACATTTAGAAGATTCTAGATGAAAAATAGTTACTTATACCAACATGGCTGTTGGAAGAACAGATCGTGTGAAATACAATTGACTCTAATTTTACATGACATAATGAAAGATATCGATGCAGGCTCAATAGTTGAGGAAGTTTCCTTGGATTTTCAGATAGCTTTTGAATCTCTACCACACAACCGACTTTTAGCGAAGATTCGAGATAATGGTATTTCAAATCAGATTTGTGAATGGACACACGATTCACTAACTGGTCGGTCACAGTATATAGTTGTTGACAGGGAAGCCTCTTCTAAGCTAGATGTTACTTGGAACGTTCCACTGCTTTTCTTAATTTTTATAAGCGATCTCGGTGAGAACGTTAATTGCAGTTGCGATTGTTTGCTGGCGATGCACTTATGCATAGGGAAGTAAGGTGCTCTGTCGATTGGTTAGAAATTTAGTGCGATGTGGACCCGGATGGAATTCCAGTAAGAGTATTTTCAGAGTATGTGGCGGAAATTGGACCATTTCTGTCTGATATATTCAGTAAATCATTAGAACAGCTAAAAGTATTTTCAGACTGGAAAATCGCGTAAGTAACTCCGATTTTCAAGAAAAGTGATCGAAGTGATCCTGGAAACTATCGTCCCATATCTATAACATCCGTTTGTAGTAGAGTTATGGAGCATATTATATACTCGGCGAATAGATAAAGGATTTTCTAACTGGTCGGTCGCAGTATGTCGTTGTTGAAGAAGAAAGTTCTTCTAATCTGAATGTTACATCGGTTGTACCTCAAGGAAGTGTAATAGGACCACTTAATTTTTATAAACGATCTCGAAGACAAAGTGTAAAGCCTTTTAAGACTGTTTGCTGATGATGCGGTTATTTATAGGGAAGTAAGAAATTTGGCCGATTGCTTAGAAATTCAGCGCGATCTGGATGTTATTTTGGCTTGGTGCGCTAAGTGGCAACTTACTCTAAATTGTAAAAAGTTCAAGACAATGAGCATAACTAACAAAAAGAATCCAATTGTTCAGAAATACGAGTTAAACAATACAGTTATTGATATGGTCGATTCTATGAAATATTTGGGAGTAACAGTACAAAAGAACATGAAATGGGACAAACATAGTAATTCGTATTAGGTGTATTCTGAAATGGTGCCATAAATGACAGCTTACACTTAACTACAAAAAATGCGAGGCAATGCAAATAGGTAGCAAAAAGACTCTGTTTGTTCACGAGTACAAAGTAAACAATTCAGTTGTTGACACGTTTGATTCCCTGAAGTAACGGGGCATAATAGTACAAAGCAACATGAAATGGGACTTGCACATAACTTCCGTCGTAGGCAAAGCTAATTTTTTATTACGATTAATGGTTCATATTTTGAGGAATTGTAATTCTCATACAAAGGAAATAGCGTACTAAACACTATCGCGTCCGCATTTGGATTAGTGTTGGTTACTGCGTGTTAACCTGAGCTAACACAATGTAACGAGTTGGGCTTGCCTAACCAAAATCACCTACAATAATCTCAATTACTGCTAGTGTGTGATGGTTGATTAACCTAAAACTGGGGTTAACCTCTGGTGTATCCCACCCTCGTTACGTAAAGTTATCACTTAAGATTAGTCCCAAATTTGTGAAAAATGAGGGTTAACCTGAGTTTACGCTAACTTATCGCACCTTCATTACTTGAAGTAAACGCTTCGCAAGCTATTTTGAGTAAATCGCGCACATAACTGTAACACCACAACGAGATTTAACATAGCTTTACTCAATGTGCTAGCCTACAGTAACCTCAGTTGCTGCTAAGATGTGGTGGACTAACCTAACTTGGGCTAACCTAACGTATCTGACCCCAAAATACTGTCAACACCTTTGATCGATAATATTGAGCTGTATGATGCAAACATCTATACGTGTTATCCTTTACATACCCTCATAAAGGTAATGTGATGTGTGTTGTGGGGATTCTGCAGGTTTATTGGAGACTGCCATGACGTCAGAAAACATACACTTTCTGTTTTTTGCCCATATAGTACACATATCTATAACCCTCTGCGGTAATGCATGCACATTATATGGCTGGTATTGTGATACAGGAGCATGCAATTGTTATGTCAGCCATAGACGTCATTTATTTCAGAAATTGACATAATTTTTTACCGATTTTTGTGACGTTTGACCAGTATTCATGATTTTTATCAGTTTTGTACATTTTCTCACCTTTTTAATGAAATTCGTCGAAAGTGGCAATGCTAACTTATATCTAACTCAATTTATGTCTCATCTAGTATTGGTGTCCTTTATGACTCGGTCTTGTGGAGGGTTGTGTTGTTAATATATTGTTTAATGAAACTTGTGATATTGTCATCGTCTGCATGCTCTGGTGTAGTTGCCACCCTGTGCAGTTCCTCCGATTGATCTATCATGATGGTAACGTTATGTGCGTCTAGGCTGAGGGTGTAACCAGTTAAATCATACGAGGTCTTTCACGGAGAAAGATTACATACTATCATTCATACATATGTGGGCTTCATCCCATGCACTTCCGCTGAGTGACCGAGCAGGGCGGTGTAACGGTTAGCGTTCTCGCCTCGCATTCGGGAGGACGGCGGTTCGAATACCCGTCCGGGCATCCAGATTTGGGTTTTCCATGGTTTCCCAAATCACTCCAGGCAAATGCCGGGATGCTTCCTTCAAAAGGCCATGGCCGAATTCCTTCCCATTCCTTGTCCCCATCCTTGCCCCCCATCCTTTCCCGTCTCTAAAGACCTCGCTGTTAAGAGACGTAAAACAGTTAAAGAAAAAAAAACTTCCGCTGACCCGTCTTTCCTGATGGTTACATAATGTGTATGTTGACTCTGCAGAACTCTACCAAGTTTCGTTATTTAGCGAAAAAATGTGAAGTTTTGATAAAAATTACCACGTTCTAGTTTGACTGCCATTACAGCAGAAAAAACTTTTTTTTTATCATATAGCACACATTTCTGTAATCCACGCAAATCATATGGCTGGTATTGTGATACGTGCACGTTGAATTGTATTGTTGTCCATTGACGTCATTCATGGAGGAAATTTTGATTTTTTACCAATTTTTGTTATATTTGACCAGTTTTCATGATTTTGTACATTTTCACACTATTTTTAATAAAATTCGTGCCACATACTAACTTATGACCAACACAATCAGTTTTTGTTATATTTGATCAGTTTTTACGATCTTTTTTTAATCTATTTTGCACATTTTCACACTTTTTACTAAAACTCAAGGAAAGTGGCACATACTTACTTATATCCAACACAATTTATGTGTTACCGACTGTTGGTGTCTATTACGATTCGATCTTAAGACTAGTAAGTGATGAAGGAAAGTCACCACAAGAACTCATGAAAAATAACTTGATAAAGGACTTTATAATGGAAAATAAAAAAGTGAATCATCTACAATGTGTTTTTTTATTTATACTTTTCACATGCATGTAGTATCACAAACATCATATCCAGGATCATAATTCTTATTTACTATGTTACTAACATCATCCAATAATATTAAATTTTTATATGCAATAATTTCATGTCTACGTAGTGTATTGTCCAATGATGAACTGGGGCTGTATGTCACTTGAGTCCCATAAATATTATTAATATGCATATTTACCAGTTTTTGAACCTAAGGCATCCGATAGTTACGTAAAACTTTATTGGCTAAGATGTTCACAACTCCTTGTAATATGTTGTAAATTGGTTGCACCACGTCTTCTTGATAGTCAAGGCTCCAGTCACTGCAGGCTGCACCTCAAAGAGGTTTTGTCATGTCGATTACACGCAGCTGGCAGGATAGGAATTGTGATGAACACACACAGTTTTATTTCAGCCACCATTTGGCAGGAGACGGAGTGCTCGTCGAGCGGATCGTCGGTCTGGTCGCTGACGGTGTTGAATAAATCGGACACTACGTCCAATACTTGGATCAGCTCGTTCCATTCTTTATAAGTTAGTATAACTTTGGTACTGTGCCCAACTTTTTTCTATCACCACTACCGTTTCAAAATCGTACGTGGACGATAAACCTATCGCCAAACGTCTTGAATCACCAGCGTTGAGCTGATAAACCGTTGAGAACAATAGTACCAGGTGGGCCATGTCTGAACAGTGACGCTAGACGGCCGGTTGGGCGTTTAACAAGGTCTAGTGGTGGTGAAGTAAACCTGTTCAGTTCTTCCTTGGAAGGACACGTGCTGTGGGGGAAGTGGTGGTGGTGGGTGTAAATCTGTGAAATCCTGTTTGCGGAAGACGACTTGTCCCACAATTAACCAATCTCACATCGCATTGTTCACTATGTGCCCTTTGGGGATTGCATACGAGATCCTTTTAGACTTCGGAACAGACTCGTACACTGGCACTGATGAAAATTTCATTTATTATCTAACATCATCTACAACTTAGTATTCGCTATCTTTGGTGAATTTCTGTATTGCGACTGTAGATATTTTGAAATCAGTGTAAGGGGAGAGAATTTTCACGCGTTTGACAGCCTGCTAGTTGAAGTGTTAAGATCAGATCACCTATTTACAACCACGAAATGTTTAAGGGCCTCTCTGCCCATATTGAAAAGCAATACTGTAGGCTTATGTAGACGGAGCGGGCGAAAAATCGAAACTGGTAGTTTTGAATATGAGTATCGATTCGAGGACTCCCGGCCAAAAATACAAGAAAAATAGTATCAAATGTCTCTGAAAAAAACTCATACCCTCAAACCGGCACAAGTACCACTAAACGTGATTTCCACTGTCGAAAACGGTTGTCTGTGTCTAAATTACTACAACAATAGATACTAATGAACAGCCGGACTGGGAATCGAACCCTCCACCTCCGCATGACAGTGCCAATCATTAAAAACTTAGCCACCATGCTAGATATTTAGATTGGCATATAAAAAAAACTATGGAAGGCTGAAACTCACCACGTAGTATATCGCTGGAAATATAGCCTTACATTTTACTAACAGTACAAGATTCCAACTAAAATTGATGTATTGGTAAATATGTGTAATGGAGCATACTATGATTCATACTTTTCATATTATGATTTCATAATTTTCATACAATAATTCGTATGTAGAGGTCACTTTTGAAAAAGTGGGTTTTCTGGCAAATTTGAAGAAAAGAATTAAGTCACATTCCGAGGCGCGTGACCGGCCGACGATCATCACGATAGCTTGGGTCGTTGCCACGCGTCAGTTCTTTCGTGACGCACTTCGCGCCGCCAGGCCAATGCCGCCGCATTTGTTCTGGAAGGATCCGCACGTGGCGCCCCCTGCTCACATGCGCCGCAAACGTGACTGGTCCCTATATTAACCCCGAATTCCGAAGCCTCTGCCTCAGAAGGTTCAACAGTGTATCGCGCCGTCACTGCGCTGGCCCGGCATCTCATCCCGTCGCCTCCCGTCAGCCAGCGTCTGTAAGTCAACTGGTATCTACGGCCGTGGACTCTGCTCGAAACAACTCAAAGCTGTTACTTGGCACAGCATAAGTGCAATAAACGGGTTAACTGTTCTCCTTGGTCTTGTAATAACCAAAACCGCCTGGTCTAACAGTCAGACTGAGTCAAAGCTGAGATACTAACATTACAGCAGCTGATAACCAATCACTGGAGACGCGGAGCTACAGCACGGCGACTGTACTCCAAGCAAGTAAGTATATTAGTACCTCCCGCCTACCACTCGTTCATCCTGGCAAGCGGCTGTGAATGTGGCAATAATCAGAACAATAATTAGTCTTGAACTCCTGACTTAACCCTCGGCAAAATAGCAGAAGCTACACATGAATTTCATACTATGATTTCATAGTTTTTATACAATGATTCATACCTGTTATACTACGATTTCATACTTTTAATACTATGATTCTTACATTTCATAGTGTGTCCCATATATTTTATACTTTAATCTCATACATTTCATACAATGATTTCATACTCTTCATACTATGTTTCTTACACCGCGCAACTTTACGAAACATTCCAAGAAACGAGAAAATGACTTTGATGTTAGAAATCTACATTTTACACTTACAACTGCTCACCTCATTCCATAAGCCAAAATGAGCTACTATTCGAGGACTGACTACTACGTTCGACAAGATCTCAGAAATCATCCTATAGCTTCACATTTCAGGTAGTACTCCAGAGTATGATTTTGCTATTTCATTTCATTTTTCTTATGATACCTGGCAGCCTCTCCACAGTGTATGGAGTGAAGGTATAGGACACTGTTGATAGTGATTCGACCACTGAATGGGGACGTTAAGCCTGGCTGTATCTTTCGGAGTAGTAGGCCTGAATGGGCTGCACCAGGTTTCACTCTCTCCCTTCTTCGTCTCTCATTGCAAATAATAATAAAAAAAATAACGCTCTAGGCTGAACATATACACTATCATTGCATACCATTCCTGCACAATTCAAACAACACATTTATAAATAACTGTGTCCTGCGTCATATAAGTGTTCGCGGTGACTCCAGGCAATAATCGGCTATTTGGGTTTCACAGCAAACACCGCATGCATAGTCTGTCTATCGGTGGCCTAACCCATCTGGGGTATCCAGAATAATAAAGCCATTCGAATTATTAATCACATATCATACAAAACTAAACTGACTGAATTCTAGTAAACCACCTAGGATGGGGACGGTAAGCCTGACGGTATCTTTCGGAAGGGTAGGACTTTAATGGGCCGGAACCAGGTTTCACCGTCTACCCTCTTCATCTTGCAGAATTCCTCCCCGCTTTATTAAACCGTCTAAGTTTTGAATCGTTGCCCACAATATACGAAAATATGCTAATTATTTCAATAGTTACGATGAATTTGCGAATAATTACTATTTTAAGACCGCTGTATAGAAAAACGGAGGAAAACACGAATATTAAACTGAATTAAGTACAAAATCGTCATTAATCAATACTTTTGACAAAATCGTTGAAATTGCGAATAATTACTATTTTAAGACCACTGTACAGAAACAAATGGTCATGTAATTGGGCAATTTTTATCCAGCTTATACAGTGTCGATATCTCGGCAAACTGAAGCTGGTTTGGTGGTTTGCAGCCCTTGTGGCACGTAGGTAGTTTATCAAGCGGCCGGCCTACAAATGGCTCCGGTGTAGGGGGAAGGTCCGGTAAACCTGACAGCCGGGTGAAGGCTAATTACCATAACCGATTCAGAGGGCGTGCATCTACTGGGGTGGAGGGGGAGGCTAAAGCAATCTACGCAGGTAGGTAATATCCTCGTTTAATATACGGCCTACAGAACTTTTATTTAAAAGGCAGCGGGCAGTCCGTGGGGGGTAAAGCAATTTATGCAGGTAGGTAAAAGGCCGTTTATTATCCCTCTGACAGAAATTTTAATTACGTTTTAAGGTAATGGGCCGTTAGAGCAGCGGCGCTCTTGTAGGCATGTGGCCACAGGAGTTAGGAGAGGGGGCGGGGTGGTTGTCGGCGGCATCCTTTGCTTGCAGCAGAAACCCTCAACTTAATCTACTCTGGCACAAATTATTTTTGGGAGGCCGAGAACAAGTTGAAAATCAACCTCACTCAGGGAGACCTTAAATTTCAAAAACTGACGAAAACGTTCAGGTATGAGGGCTCTTGTGAGAACAGACCGTCGTTTAACAATAAGGATGATGAGTAAACAGTTAAATTTAAACACTTTCACCATACATCAAATTTTGACAGACGATTTGGACATGCGAAAGTTTTGTGCCAAAATGGTGCCAAAAATCCTCACAACTGAACAGAAGAACAATCAAAGAAACGTGTGCGTTGATCTTCTTGAGAGGATTGACAAAGGCCAAGAATTCTTCAATCGTGTGATCACAGGTGATGAATCCTGTATATGTGTGTACGATCCTGAAACAAAGCGGCTAAGCGAAATGTGGCTTACTCTGTCATCTCCTCGATCGAAAAAACGTCGAATGAGCAAATCAAAAATCTATACAATGCTGATTTGCTTTCTGACAGTAGTGGTATCGTGTTTAAAGAATTTTTTCCTCTGGGACAAACTGTCATCCAAGTGTTTTACAAAGGTGTCCTTGAAAGGCTCAGGAAAATATTGATTCGTGTGAGACCAGACATTGCAGACAAGTGGATGCTTCATCATGACAATGCCCCGTGTCACACGGCTTGTTCCATCACGGAATTTTTGATCTCAAAATGCATTCCTGTCGTTCCTCAGCCCCCCTATTCACCTGATTTATGTCCTTGTGACTTTTTCCCTTTCCCGCAATTGCATGTCTTAAAAGGCCGTCATTTTGGAACTCAGGAGAACATTCAAAATACTGTGAGCGACCAGTTAACAGCCCTAGCAGTTGAAGCCTTCCAGCACTGCTACCAAGAGTTGAAACAATGACTCCGCCAGTGAAGAGCTGCCCAAGGGAACTACTTTTAAGGGGATAATTTTGTTGTTTGGAAAAAATAAGAATTTTGGTAAGTATAAAATCAGTCTCATTACTTTTCTCACACACACCTCGTATATGCTTGAGGAGTGATATACGCCATATGATAGGATAATGAAGTTTTTTATGTCTCTTCCATGTCATAGGCCGCAAACTTCAGGTTCAGATAATAAAATAAACACATTAAGCAACAATAACAGTCAAACCTTGGAACATTATCTCAAGTATTCTCCAAAACCTACAATAGGTTAGTATTATAGGAAGGAATTAGACAAAAGGTATTGTGATTGATACAGAAAAAAAATTAACTCATAAACAGTAATACAAAATATGTAGAATTATTTTTAAAAGACAAAGGACAAGATTGGTAGAGTACTATATAATATTGGTTCATATTGTTATTGTATGATTTAACTACACTACTGTTAGTGGAAATTGCAGCACCTAGATGGAATGATCTGAATCATTCCAAAATCTGAGAATGTGTAAAACAGAGGAGCCATTGAAAGTGTTTAATATTGCAGGGAGATGGAGTGCATGTAGGCCCAGAAGTCCCTCTTCTGTGTGACCGGATAGGTCAGTGTTCCGCCATGCTCAGTCAGTGCAGAGCTGTCAAATGAAATGGAAATATCCGATAAAAGGTTTTTGTCTCTTCGACGTCAAAGGGCGCAATACCAACATGTGAATGAGTTCTGACGTGGCAGAATGATCGATCTCCGGGAAACGAATTTGTCATACCCTTAAACTGCGGTGCTCTTACTATAGTGATGCGTGTGTGGAACCAGTGAATAATGTGACCATAGTGTAGGATCGTTGCCATCTTGTCCGCATATTTCAACAGACCAATGATCGCTCACATGAAGCGAGGAATGTGACAGCCTTTTTCGAAGAACTGTGGCTACCACTGCTTCCCTGGCCTGTACGTTCACCTGGCATGTCACGCATCGAACATGTCTGGGATATTGTCCTCTTGCATCCACTGTCGATGTTTTGTCGACGCACCTAGAATCCGCATGGCAGTGCGTTTTCCAACAGCATATCCATGCTCTCTTTGATTTCATGTCACGGTGAAGGCAGACCGCATTTAGGGTTTGTGAGTAACAATTTACGGGCGATTTTTCTCTTCAGCTGTACTACTTGCGTGTGGAGCGGGAACTTGTCGGCAGTGGACTAATAATTTATGGGAGACTTTATTTTAGTGACGTAATAGTTCTACTTCTGTACTATTCTGTAATTCTAATAATTTGTGTAATGTCATGTCGCTAATCCATGCAATTATTTTCATTGTAATCCTATGACTCCTTCTTGGTGCTGACATTTTCACAACCAGTAGTGTAATTCCCTTTCAACAAAGAGTACCTTTTCTTAAAGTCATCAACATTACAGCTTAACAGGCAAGTAAGCAAATAACATCTTAAAGCGGACTGCCCATAAGGAATGTACTGTACATTAATTCTTCCATAAAATTACAATGTCCCTCATCATACTGGCTTTACGTTGATGATTAATTCTTGCGTTCAAGCAGACGATCTATTAGACTAGGAAACCTCTTTTTCTGAAATAACTATCGTTTAACAGAGATACCTTTTCCTTACCTCATATTTTAACCTTTAACTTCAGGTCCAGCTAATGAAATAAACACATTAGGCAGCAATAACAGTCAAACCTTGGAACATTATCTCAAGTATTCTCCAATACCTATAATGGATTAATCAGTATTATAGCAAGGAATTAGACAAAAGGTATTGTGATTGATACAGAAAAAAAATTATCCTGTAAACAGTAATACAAAATATGAAGAATAATTTTATAAAGGACACTTCATTACCAGTGGTTTTCTATATTCAAAAAACTTTATTTTGGCACGTACAATCTTGTTACTTTCAACAGCATTATTTAAGAAAAGAAAAACAGTGATTTAAAGAAAAAAGGAACACAAACTGAAAAAAAAAATTGTATTCAACAATAGAGCAATAATAAAAGTTATCTAGTATGATGTCAAGATGCGTCCACCATTAGAGCAGATTGAATTTTTTGACTCCCAGGATATATCTGTTAGAGTTGATAAGCAGGTTCGAACTGTCATTGCCGTTGGTATCAAAAGTTTCATTCGTAAACAAAATGAGCTTCTTGTAATTTAAAAACACATATCAATATTGTTTTTATAAATTTAGTCTTATAAGAAAAATTGATTGCTTATGCTAATTGGTTGGTATGTGTAGCGTACATATTTGGATTTAACAGCAAATATATAAATTTAACAACAGATTTCAAGGGCGGTAGGTGTCGTTCTTAAAAATGTATATGGTATTTGACAAAAGCTTCAGTTAACATTTTTAGGCACAATATTCACAACACTCGTACCAGGTGAATTACATTCCGGATGCGATTTAAAATCACATGATTTTATTTGTGGTTTTATTTTGTGCAACAGACTATTAAAGGTAGGCCTATATAAAATCGTAGTGATAATTATAGATACAAACAATTGGTTTCTAGGACTATTTTATAATTTTTATATATTAACTGAAAATGTTCTGTTGTTATTATTATACTACTAAATACATATGAGTGGTCTACAGTTAAACTAATGACAAAAGCTACATTTGTTTTTTGTGTGTAAAGGTTTGCCCCAAATTGTTCGCAAAGAGAAGAATCAGCTTCAGATTGGACTGTATAATTCACACTTCTATCCAACACTGTGAATTATATTTTAAGAACTTTAACCGAAAGCAAGTATTAATAGAATTACCTATTTACATTATTGTCCAATATACGTCAGGAAATAAAAACAACTACGATCACGCGAAACACAATGAAACAGCGTATAATGATAAGTGGCTTTTGATACATTTTATACTTAATAAATTACAGTAAAAGGGTTAAATTTCAAATAAGTACAAGCAGGAATGAACCCTATTCCATCAGACTATCAACTTACGTGACCTGTAACTTAATACATTGTTTGATACATATTGATAAATAAATTACGCCAAAGCAAATGACTTTTTGTGTGTTTATTGATCTCCCGTACGCGTTCACTTCTTTTGCAGAAGCATCTTCAGCGGGTTTTCCTGTTAGTTACGTACAGATGTTATCAGTTGATTCTGTTGTGTTTGGTACAGTGGAATTATTATCTAAAAAAAGTTTAATCTACTTTTTGCGGTCTATTGCATTTATTTTGTTCCGTTATCAGCCTCAGTGCTTTAACATTCTTGGTGAGAAGTGTCTTCATTACGGTATTGAGAAGTTGAATGTCACAACACTGCACTTTTGCACTGCACTATGTGTTTTTTGCGAATGAAACAAATAGTAAACTAAATTTCCTTGACATAACCATAACAAAACAGAAACAACAACACTCATTTCAGATATACAGAAAACTCACCACCACAGACGTGATAATAAAAACTGATCCAAACCACCCACAAACTCACAAAGAAGCTGCAATAAGGCCACAGACTGAACAAAATCCGACATAATAAAGAAAGCTACACACTAAAACTAACACAATCATCTATATAGCCACCAAAAATGGACACAAGGAATGCAGGGTACACCAACTAAACAACAAAATTATAAGACAAATTAAGAAAACTTCACACAATACAACCCCATCATCACAATTCAGCCATTCAGCCACAGTAGATCAACTCCAAATAACACACCACATACACAACAAAATAGAAAGAAATGGTATGTGATGACATACATCAACAAAGACACATACAAAATTGCTTTTTCAAAAAACGGGAATTAAAAATAGCATTCAGAACAGACAACACAATACAGAAAAACGTTAAAAACAACACACAATCCAATAAACATCACAACTCAGGAATACAAACGCTAACATGCAATGAATGTGAAGCTCAATACATAGGACAAACATGTAGAAAATTCTAAACCAGATACAAGTAACATATAAGAGCTCTAAAATACAATAACCATTCAACATTTGCAAAACACTTACTGGAACACAGCCACCACCCAACAAATATTGACACATACATGCAAATACTCACCATAAACAACAACAAACCACAAATACTAACATTCCAAGAGAACTATCACATACAAAAAGCACTAACAGAAGGTAAACAAATAATAAATGAATACACAAATCTGACACACACAACACTATACACAGCACTGAAACTAAAATAAAATAGAAACATCGACACATGCAAAACAAAATTAAACAAGGACACACAAAACCACAAAAACTAGTGACAATCATTTACGTTTGAAAAAAAAACAAAAAAAAAAACAGCCTAACAAATGGAAGACTGAATAAAACAAAACAACACCGCATAACGGCACAAACTAGATAGTAAACAAAACAGAACGACCATTCGCAAGAAACACATTGTGCAGTGCAAAAGTACAGTGTTGTAACAAGCAATATCTCAATAATGAAGACACTTCTCACCAAGAATGTTAATGCTCTGATGCTGAGAACGGAACAAAAATAAATGCAATAGACCGCAAAAAGCAGATTTAAAATTTTTTAGATAATAATTCCACTGTGCCAAACACAACATAACCAACTGATAACATTTGTACGTAACTAACAGGAAAACCCGCTGAAGATGCTTCTGCAAAAGAAGTGAACGCGTACGGGAGATCAATAAACACATAAAAAGTCAATGTCTTTGGCGTAATTTAGCAATTGAGGAAAATGATCCACAACGTCCAGATATTGTTTGATACAGTTACTGATACAGCTAGTAATGTGAACACAGATGTGGTAAGATGACTTTTTGTCATCGTTGCAAAGGAATATATTACATTATGTTGTTGACTTAATTCAGTGGCTGTATGGATATTAACATTGCTTCAGTGATTGGTTTTAGTAGAGCTGATACTGTATATTGATTAATGTTAATAAATGAGAAAAATATGACCATAAAATATACAGCATCTAGGAATAACTGTTACGGATCAGTTATTAATCGTCTATTTACTGAATAAAAAACACATCAGAGTTGAAGAAATGGTTGCAGGCTCTCTATCCCAGCGGGGTTACGCATCGAGGCGACATTTTGAAGCCGACTTCCTACTCGTGCCCGCGATCGTTTGTACAGCCTGTGCTCATGGAAAGCCCCAGTCTTTTCATCACATTATCTTGAGTTTATATTTGGTTAGTAAATTCACTAATTTCCTCCAACTCTTCAGACTTTAACACTCTGAAATTAATTTGCTCTAAGCGAATACTGGAATCAGCAAGATCAACTTATTGGTTTATGCTTGACTACAGTTACATGCAGTTCCATCTATTATGTGGGAGGATAAATTATGCCTTCGAATCTACCACCATTGAAGTACTCATCATTTCTCGAAGACGATGCTAAGGTGTAGTAATCAGACCGATCGTGGTGGTGTAACGGCTAGCGTTCTGGCCTCGCATTCGGAATCACCGTCCGCGCATCCAGATTTTGGTTTTCCATGGTTTCCCCAAATCACTCCAGGTGAATGCCGGGATGCTTCCTTCAAAAGGCCATGGCCGAATTTTTTCCCATTCCTTGCCCCCATCCTTTCCCGTCTCTAAAGACCTAGTTGTTATAGGAGACGTTAAGCAGTTAAAAAAAAAAGTAGTAATAAGGCCTTCCTTCGTTTTTTTTGTGACATTATTAGGGGCACGCATGGGATGACTGATGCTACGGCATGCGGCATTCGGTAGGACTCGTGCTCAAATCCACGTCCGGTCATCCAGATTTCGGTTTTCCATACTTCCACGAAAACAATCCAAGTAAATGCCGTCATGGTTCCTTCAAAAGGCCATGGCAGAATTCCTTACCATTCCTTGTCCCTCATCTTTTCCCGTCCCTAATGACCTCGGCGTCGACAAGCCTTCAGACCCAAAGGAAATGAAAGTAAAGTTCTAACAAAAAATCTCTGTGTGTATATGGATTTGTATTGTTGAATAGAGTGTAATGGTCTTTTAATTGTTATAACCACGCACCACTTTAGTTGATAAATTTGTGTTAGATAATTATTTCTTGAATATTTTTATAACTTAACTCCTACTTTCCCTTTGTTACGAGTGTTTCACGGACTTTCACATAGATGACGTTCGAGAGTTGATACATAAGTATATAGCGCTTCCCTCTGCTTTAGAAATATCCTCATTTACGTTAAGCTAAGTTAACAATATTTCTTAAAGCAGTTAATCAGATTCTATTGAGACTCAATAAACGGGTTTCCACTTGAAAATACGAACTTAAAGGTAAAGTTTCAACTCTGAACCAATTTTTTTAATGGATTTACGCCTCGTTCACATCGAGGTTATCAGAGAGTGTAAAGAACAGTAAGGAGTTCAGCATGGTATTTTGAAGGAACCATCCCGATATTCACCTAGAGTGATTTGGGGAAATCATAGAAAACCCAGATCTGTACGGCCGGGCGGAGATTCAAACCAGTGACCTCCAGAATGCGAGGCCAGAACATTAGCGCTCACTCACCACTGTTAGTAACATATTTTTTAATAAGACAGTTTACTGTTCCACGTAACTACAATTCGTAAAATTAATTTTCTCTTCACGCTGATAAACTCAGTAGCTCATGGGCAAGTGGTTAACATGACTTCTATACCTGAGTAATCAATTAGGACTACGTAGATTCTTGTAGCTTTAACTCAGCATAAAGTGGTCTTGTGGCTCAGCAGTTAAAGCGCCTGACTGGGGATCGAAAGGTCCCCGGTTCGAATCCCTGTCTCGGCGAGGATTTGCATAGGCACTTAACCCGGCCTTCACCTCTAGCACAGCTGTGCAATGTGTAATGTGAAGCTAGCGCTCGATTGTGTCAAAAGAAACGAGTAACGAAACGATACGGTGGTAACGAAGTCGTCCCGTACGCCGCGTGACTAATTACAATGCTTCATGCTAGCGCTCGATTGTGTCAAAAGAAACGAGTAACGAAACGATACGATGGTAACGAAGTCGTCCCGTACGCCGCGTGACTAATTACAATGCTTCATGCTAGCGCTCGATTGTGTCAAAAGAAACGAGTAACGAAACGATACGATGGTAACGAAGTCGTCCCGTACGCCGCGTGACTAATTACAATGCTTCATGCTAGCGCTCGATTGTGTCAAAAGAAACGAGTAACGAAACGATACGGTGGTAACGAAGTCGTCCCGTACGCCGCGTGACTAATTACAATGCTTCATGCTAGCGCTCGATTGTGTCAAAAGAAACGAGTAACGAAACGATACGGTGGTAACGAAGTCGTCCCGTACGCCGCGTGACTAATTACAATGCTTCATGCTAGCGCTCGATTGTGTCAAAAGAAACGAGTAACGAAACGATACGATGGTAACGAAGTCGTCCCGTACGCCGCGTGACTAATTACAATGCTTCATGCTAGCGCTCGATTGTGTCAAAAGAAACGAGTAACGAAACGATACGGTGGTAACGAAGTCGTCCCGTACGCCGCGTGACTAATTACAATGCTTCATGCTAGCGCTCGATTGTGTCAAAAGAAACGAGTAACGAAACGATACGATGGTAACGAAGTCGTCCCGTACGCCGCGTGACTAATTACAATGCTTCATGCTAGCGCTCGATTGTGTCAAAAGAAACGAGTAACGAAACGATACGATGGTAACGAAGTCGTCCCGTACGCCGCGTGACTAATTACAATGCTTCATGCTAGCGCTCGATTGTGTCAAAAGAAACGAGTAACGAAACGATACGGTGGTAACGAAGTCGTCCCGTACGCCGCGTGACTAATTACAATGCTTCATGCTAGCGCTCGATTGTGTCAAAAGAAACGAGTAACGAAACGATACGATGGTAACGAAGTCGTCCCGTACGCCGCGTGACTAATTACAATGCTTCATGCTAGCGCTCGATTGTGTCAAAAGAAACGAGTAACGAAACGATACGGTGGTAACGAAGTCGTCCCGTACGCCGCGTGACTAATTACAATGCTTCATGCTAGCGCTCGATTGTGTCAGAAGAAATGAGTAACGAAACGATACGATGGTAACGAAGTCGTCCCGTACGCCGCGTGACTAATTACAATGCTTCATGCTAGCGCTCGATTGTGTCAAAAGAAACGAGTAACGAAACGATACAATGGTAACGAAGTCGTCCCGTACGCCGCGCGACTAAATACAATGCTTCATGCTAGCGCTCGATTGTATCAAAAGTAACGAGTAACGATTCGATAGTAACGAGTACTTATTGGTTTAGTAACGAATACATACGGGTACACAATTTCTCGTTACTTTTACAGCTCTAGCATTAGGTGTTAGGATTTTCGTGTGACCGATTTAGGAGAGGCTGTGGTTATGTTGAATTAAGGCCTGAGCCAGAATGTGATTTAACATTCTGTATTACAGCATCAGAAACGATGAGATTAGTTTAGATAGATTAAGTTGCCTTCACCTGTTCCTTGTTGCTGACGTCATTACTATTGCTTGCAGCAGCAGAAGCAAAAATACCCAAAACCTGAAATGAAACATTAGAAGTTTTCATGCTACTAGCTGGTTTCATACGTCAGGGGATCCTCCAGTTCTCAGAAAGATTTTATCTACAATTCCGGGTACTTTAAGGTACCATATTTTAAAAAACTGAAGAAATAAATTACCATAGTTATGTAGTCAACAAAAATATTAGCAGAATTCAAAGAGTATTATGTTTATCTTTGGTAACCATCAGTAAGGCTCAGTACGCTGAGGTGCAACACATTGGATTGGAGGACAACGGAGCGGGCACAAGCCCAGGGCCCCATGTACCGGCCATTCAGGCTGCCGATTTAGGAAATTTTCCTCAGCCATCTAGGCGAATAACGGTACAGTCCCCAATACCTACCTCATAAATTACACATTTCACAAACGAAAAGATACACTTATTACACACAGAACCTAGTCACACGTTTCACAGACAGATGGCAACACTTCCCCTAATGGTACAGAATACAACCTGGCAGTAGATATAAAATGCTTGGCGTCAAATCTGAATAGGCCAACGATATGTAAAACTCATCAAAGGCAGCAGACCCAAAAATGTTGGGAAAAGGTGGTGAAGAAGAGGTAGTGTGATCTTTCGGGGGTATCTGTTCAGGTTAAGAAATGAGTTTTTATCTTTGACGTAGTATGGTCTTTGATGCCAGGTTAAAAATACTATCATTTATTGCTCCGTTCACGTAGATTCGTAACACATATCGCAGTTTTTTAGTCAGGTCCTAAGAATTCAAACTATGAAAACCCCATCCAAATATGTTCGGTAATTTTAGCGTGATAGATTAACAGAAAAATCCCTAGGAAACTGCTGCTTACAGATCTATATATTTAATGATATACAGAGTAATGATTAGATTTACTAGGATAACCCTCTATGCACAAGCGTATGAACTCTCTCGGCACACTGTTAGATTAGATTGTACCAACTTTTACGGCGGCATTCGGAGTAGATCAGGCGCTGGCAAGGTGATGGTGATTACTTCATTGTCATAACTGATCCACTTTCGTTGGGGGACGCGGACGTTGTAAACGTCTCTTACATCTTTGATCGAGTTAGTACCTAGAAGAAGAGCTGGAAGTAAGGTAATATGATCTTAATAGAGGAAGCTTTCTACCGGTACTGTATTGTGCATACGAGCATTGTCCTGCTGTTCACCCTCAACTGGCGTCTCAAGGTCATGTTCCCCTTGCCCCCTTCTCACCTCACCACCCCTCCCGCTGCCTGCCACTCCGAGCAGACCGCTGTGCCCATTTTTTCCTTCATTGGCAACACTGCAAGCATGGATAACTGTGTTGGGCGGTCAGTGGTTTCCTCTTACGACTATACCATGCCACACCTCTAGCTGCACTGTTCACTTTGTTGCAATTAGTGTACGACTTGGCGTCGACAAACAAACTGTCTGTTCTCACACTCGGACGACAATGCGTGAGCGACCAAAGTTTGGCCGAACAGGAATTCGTCCCTCTGATATCCAGGTAGGATGTGTGGCTCGTACAGTATGAAAATCATTAATTGATCAACATTTTATCCCATCCCGATCTCCCATAAGCGTCCACACGAGACCTAAAAAGAATCCTCAAAGCATTCGAGGTCCCCCCACTCTCCCAGCGCTAATGACGTCGTTATTAAAACTGTGTAATTGTTTGTGGCCTCACATCATTTCTAATGGTGAATGCGGAGCTCTACCTCCTTGAATACTGCGGGAAAGTGGCAGTTTATGATGTGTACAGATATATGTTGTGATTGCCTTTTGTGGCAAGGGTAACTTCTGAGCAGCAGTAAACATATGTGGTATGAAATAACTGAAGATTTTTCCAAATTATTCCTTCCTTCTTCTTTACAGCGACATATTTATGGATCTGTTCCAAGTGATTAGGTTTATGTATTGCACCAACATGTACATGGCAGATAATTCATCACCCCATTGCAATATATGTTAGGGAATTACCGAGGCGATCAGAACAGGGAGTTGATCATGTGCAACAAAGGTGAATCCGCGCCGTTGCCTCAGTTGGTTGTGACCTCCTACTACCGTCGGATGGGGACGTTAAGCCTGGCGACCACTCGTGTCTTTATGAAGAGTAGGCCCTCTCCCTTCTTTTATCTCCCATCCACAACACAAAAAACATTCTACACTGAGCACATACACTATCATAAATAAATAAATAAATACACTATCACAGACAACAACACTTACTAACAATCTCACACTCCCGAAATTCTCTGGAGTGAAATATGTATGCCCGAAACATGGATCGATCAATAATGAAATAAAAATTATCATAATTGTTGGGTGATTTTCCAGACAATTATCATCTGTCTGGAAAATCTTTCAACATTGCACACGAGAAGTTCCTACTGTTCCTTTGCATGTTAAGGACTTTCTGGTTATGATTTTTTCGTGGTTTTTCTTAACATAAGTTAACATTGGTATAGCCTCCACTTTCCGTAAGTCATATAAATAAAATAGCACATGACATATTCGTACAAAGTTTATGCGGTTCGCGGACTGGTCGCAAAGTTCTATACCCTCCCTTAAATTAGTGGATAATTATTTTCAAGGCATGACAGAAAGTTAAGACCCAACATTTCGCTTTAAAAAATTATTTGGGCTGTGTCGTCTACACGGCCTTCAGTAACTTATATTGAGAAGAGAAAAATGATGACTGTTTGGGTTTCGTAAAGTTAATTTATTTGTGATCAGTACGCCACGGGAGTGAGGCAGTGGATTGAGTATTGGCTGATGGTACGAGAAGTGCGATATGAAACGTAGGGTCTCAGCGGTGTTGTGAGATCGAGATAAGTTCATCCTAATTATTGTGTTGGAGGAACAGTCTACGCAAAGAAGATACAGAAAGGCGCAGTTCGGAACGACGCTGTAGATTTTTCGTGAAAACGACTCGATAAAATCATAAAAGAGTTGGTTGAAAATAGTTGTGGAATAGAATTTTTTTTTTTTTTGTAACTGCTTTACGTCTCTTTTTAACATCGAGGTCTTTAGAGACGGGAAAGGATGGGGGCAAGGAATGGAAGGAATTCGGCCATGGCCTTTTGAAGGAAGCATCCCGGCATTTGCCTGGAGTGATTTGGGGAAACCATGGAAAACCCAAATCTGGATGCCCGGACGGGGATTCGAACCACCGTCCTCCCGAATGCGAGGCGAGAATGCTAACCGGTGTGGAATAGAAGGCACGTCAAGAGAATTATGGGCTTGTACATGGCATATACTGATGATAAGCATTGATAAATATAGACTAAAGATTTAGAAACAGCATGTGGAAGGAAAGCGAAGATCACTATAATAAATTAGCATTTGATTTCAAGCATAAGACACTTGTTCATGTAACAAGTAAGGTTATGCGAATGGTATACCTCAGACTGTAAAGTATTAAAGTAAAAATGTGTATGAAAGGAAAGTAGATACGAAAGGAAATTGCCACAGTGTCATGAGATCGATCACAATTAATTAATTATTGTAAAGAAAGGATTTAAATTTAATGAATTCACATGATTCATATGTTGGAATGTCTGTACGAGTTCGTCGTATAGCATTTGTTTCGCTGGACTAGTGTGATTGCATGTTGAATTTTCTTTTCGAGGCTGTCGTAGTACTCGCATTTCTTCGGTCCTAGACTTTTTAGGTTTCTTGGGTTCCTTTTGACGCGAGATTTCTTCTAATTTGCATTTTCTATAATTTCGAGCATTTTTAAGGCTTATATGAGACGACATTTTTATTTTTTGTAATTTTCAATTTAATATCGATCTCTACTTATATTCCGACGAATATTTTTATTATTTCACTTTAACTCCTAGTAGTGCTTCACGAGCACTTTACAGACACTTGAATCAACGTCATAGCTGAACGCGTTTTCACGCTACACTAACTTATAACTTTACACAACTCTAATTTCAAACAATCACAAACATGCACTCACATAGTCCGATGACGTCACAGGAAATAGAAATGCTGCACGACGAACTCGTACAGACATGCTCTACCCGTTGTGGGCTCAACCGATATATTTTTTTTTTTTTTTTTTTTTTTTTGTAACAGTTTAACGACCCTTTTTAACAACGTGGTCTTTAGAGACGGGAAAGGATGGGGGCAAGGAAAGGGAAGGAATTCGGCCATGGCCTTTTTGAAGGAAGCATCCCGGCATTCACCTGGAGTGATTTGGGGAAACCATGGAAAACCCAAATCTGGATGCCCGGACGGGGATTCGAACCGCCGTCCTCCCGAATGCGAGGCCAGAACGCTATCCGTTACACCACCACGCTCGGTGACCGATATATTAATCTCGTAGCTATTAGCGATTCAAATCTGACGGTATTTTGTAACACAAGAAAGTTCGACCAGCTATCACCATACTTAAAGAGCGAATAGACGTTTTGACGTCAAACAATAATTATTGCTTATAACATCACTACATGCGTTAACTTTTTTTCATTCTTGGTTATATGATTAGTTATTCTGTTTTTTACGCACAAACTATCACCAGAATTTCTCCGATCGAATGAGCCGTTCCGTCGCTATAGTGGTTTTAAGTTTTCTAAACCACTGGAATTCTGTGGTTTTCAGCGTAGTTCCCACCGCGGCCTGATGATGTCAGAACGACACGTTTGTGTGTGAAGCATTGAGACAGAACAGAAACATTTCATAAGAAAATTATATTTTTATTTCCTGAGAGTAGACAGAAATTAATAATATATACTCTTAGAGAAAAGCAAGACGATGTAGGTTGCTATGGAAATAAATACTCGAGAGATGTAGGGTATCGGCGTAGAAGCGTAGATCGGGTGCTTGTGATTATCATTTCCTAAAAAGAACCTGCATCTTCGGAGATTAACCAATTTCAATGTAACCTCTAGTTGATTAAAATAATTTTCAATAAACAAAATCTGTTTGGATCGAAAGAACTGAATTATTTATAATTATAACTACTTCACAAAACATCAATAGCATCACAGCATGAAGGCAAAAGACCAACCTATACTATCGTACCTTTACATATAACGTACCTTCACGCTACTGAAATGTAAAATCTGGATAAATCGTAGAGGGTGAAAATAATATATGGGGATTTAATGGGGAGCTGAAAAAAAATTTCTTTGGATAATCTTAATACATTTTATTCACTCCCTGGCTCCTTTTTTTTTTTTCCTGCAAATGCTCTTTTTGATGGCTTGCTAGTCAAGGATTTTCTGTGAGGATTAACTCCCTTAACCTTAGGTAGTCCCTTACCAAACTTGCAAGGTAGAAAGTTGTATCCACGTCAGTACGTTGGGTACTAGATTGTCTCTTCCACCAGCTTCACCGTTCTGAAAGACTCCTCCGCTGCCGCTGTCGTTGAAGTCTTTACAGTTACCCTGCCAAGGGGTCCTTACATGGTACTATGAACCGAATCCTAGGCTTTTTCATGAAGTGTTTACCCCTCTGACTCCCCCCCCCCCTCCCCATTACTTTCGGAATGGAGCGTCGGGCTTGCCAACGGCATAGCGGAGTCGATCTCAGGACGAAATTACGTATTAACAAAGTTCAAAATTGTGCCCAGTTCTATCGTATAGTTAGTCAAAGATATTCCAAGTAGAGGCAAACTGTTACTGTCTAATACGTACTTCTTACCCATCACGACATACGGCCTGGAAGTATGTACGACTACCAGTAGAGATGACAGCAGACTTCAGAATGCAAAAATTAATTTCTTAAGTTAATGGTACTGAAAACCAGAAGAGAGAAGATCAGAAACGAACTTATCCGTAAAGAGATCCTAGTCAGTTAAACCATTCGTGAAAAAATTGCCAAAGCAAGATTGCGATGGCTGGGACATGTGAAACCGATGGACCCAACGATAGTAGCAAGGATATAGTTGGAAAAAGTGCTGAAGGGTGAAAGATCTAGAAGTCGGCCCAGGTTTAGATGGTTTGATCTGTTAAAACTGGACCTACAAGGGAGAGATGTACCTTGGTCTAGAGTCCAAGAAGAAGAAATTCGCGTAGAAGGATAAATATGGCGAGTGCTCTTACATCGCAATTGGGAAACAGGAGACGGATGAAGATGACGATGGTAATGGTGAATCTTCATACGTGTGAAATTAAAGTTGACTTCAAAATGTATGAATTTTTCTTTTTATTCCACAATTTTTTCTCGCGTTTGGCAAATAACCATTAAAAATCTAATTCTGCATGCCCCACGCTTTATTTTAGAAACTACTGATCCGAATATTCTTCCAAAAATTAAAGTGATAGTAGCCTCCTAAAGATTACTGAAAAATCTTCCTGGAATTGATGGTTTTCAAGAAATAACTAAGTGACTAATTTTAACAAATTAGATCATGTCATGAGTATCATTTGATAAAGAATCTTATTAATTGGATAGTAAACGTTTTATGAAAATACTACTGTATTTTTTTCCAATTTTTCTAAGGCCCACAATAATTATCGGTTTCAAGTTTCTTTCGTATTTGTTTTATATATACCAGCGTTTCTCAACATTTTACAATCCGAGGACTAATAAAATAGTTGTACCTACCACTAACTCATATGGGCCTAGTTTTGACACTTGGAAAAATTGCTAGCCAACCCTACCAATTCTTATCGGGACATGCCGTGGTCCTTTAAGACCTACATCTAAAATTAGACTCTTATAAAAACGTCATTAATTTAATCTCACAGGAACGTCGCTCTCTTTAATGGCGAATAGAAACTTATTTAATAACCTTACTACTACAGTTACAATACACTCGTATTTTGAAAATACCAGATATTTGCTGGTCGTTGAAATATTCGTGTCTTTTAGAAAGATTGGCTTGTAGTTTATAGCCTTATACACAGCAAGTAATGTATCAATTACATGCGAACAAATTTTACTATTTTTTTGTGATATCTTTCTATATATATTCTTCGTGTGGACCACCTTTTTCATTTTCTCGGACCACAGGTTGAGAAACGCTGATATATAACACTTGAAACACGTTTTCACAAAACGTATAATGCGCTCTGTTTAATAAACAATTCTTACGGAATTTTTTAAAGAAAGTTTTCACATTTTTGTGAATTCGATTAATAAAGAATCTCGATTGGTCATGCGTCTAGGTGAATAGCTTGCACCGGTCGCAGACGGAAAAGCAGGGTCTCTCTGCTACCTCTTGCACGTGTTCAGTGTCATCAGAGAAGTGGTCGTCACAATCCAGGCAGTAAAGCAGTGGCTGGACGCCGTCGCCGTACGCGAATCTGCACGAATGCTCGGTAAGGGCCGGTGTCTGGCAGAAGTGCCTCCAATGGCTGCCCAGCCTGTAACAGTGCGCGCGACACGATACACACACGTGCGCCCTCAGAGGCACTTCACTTCTCACGCAGTGATTTTGTAGCAGGTGGCGAGCCAAGCTAACGCCATTGGTGCTTGCGTGGTCACATTCGATACACGGATACACGAGAGGCAAGTCATTGACGTGAGACACCAGCGCGTGCCTGAAGTAGTCATCCATATCGGCGAACAGCTGGAAGCAGAGCTTGCAAGACATTGCAATAGCCCCGGCGATCACTCCAGTGATCCTGTGTGTCCTTATTGGTGATGTCGGTGGGCTGAAGTGACGAGTCGGTTCTGGAATAGGACTGCAACTTAGGTCCAGGAACAAGTCCAGGCCTGTTTCTGGCTCTAGAACTGGGCTGATACTGGGCGTGAACACTTCCATCTCGGAGTTGGCATTCCCCCAGATTTGTGGCCTCTGTGACAATGGGCCGTGTACCTCTGGAGTCACTGTTTCGTTGTCCATTACGCACAGAGGGCAGTCGTGATTTCCAGCATCATGTTCCACCGACTGAACGCCACCAATTGTAACATCTGATGGATTCCTGGTGGGTACAAAGACGATCGTTACGTGTAAATAAGGTTATGTTCCAGTGTGAGCATAGTCAGAGTCACTGTGAGTTAGCGATTTAATTTAAATTTAAGTGTTAGATGTACATCTGTCATTAACTGGTATCTAGATTAGGTTATCAAAGTGAATGAAGGTTGGTCGACTGACAGGATAAAAGTAATTGCTATTAGTAATACGATAACAAGTGATTCACTGAACGTAACCAAGCTAGCATCTATACTGGCGGAAATTAAAAGTGCAACACCTAGACGGAATTGTGATAAATGAATGAAATTATGCCTCGAGTATCCACATATGAACAGCATTAAAGGATTAAAAATTGAAAGTTTTACATATAATAATATGAGAATTACGGGGTTATTTATTATGCAAAACTGCAATTTTTTTAGCATATAAGTGATGAACTGTGTGGAGTAACATGACACGTTTTTGTTCGCAAAATATGCCTAGGCGACGAGTGACGACCCTCTACACCGAAATGTGTAACTGTGAGAGAGGTTGGAGAATTGGCGTGTTTGAAATAGGTGCATCATATCCTGAAATCTCCCGAAGGACTGACCGTAGTGCAGTGTCAGTATACACACTTGTTACACAGTGGATGGAATAAGGCTCTAGTACTTCTAGAGAAGGCGCATGTCCATACAGAAGTACAACAGCGCGTGAAGACCGACATATTGTGGGAGGGATGTTGCTGGCAGACGGATAACTGCAGGTCGGATCCAAGCAGTGGTTACAGAGAGAATCATCCCCAGGACGATTGTAAACCAATTGCTTGAAGCTCGGTTACTCTCTCTTACCACTATGCAACATGTTCCATTAACCTTATTTCATTGCCAGCATCGTCTAACATGGTGTAATGCAAAACGCCAATGGACACGTTAATGGCGAACATTTGTGTTTATAGACGAATTTCGATTCTGTCTGTGGCAAAGTTGATAACCTACAACATGTTCGCAGGCGTATTGGAGAAACCGGTTACCCTGCTGTGATTTCAGAACGTCTCACAAGTGTAGTTACTGGTGTCATGGTTTGGGTGCAATCAGTTTTCGACATCAGGACTGAGTTGGTTGTTGCTGAAGAAACAATGAAAGCTGATCACTATGTGGGCCATCCAAATCGCATCTTCTGACATGATAATGCCCACCTTCATAGTGTGGCCATCACAATGCTTGCAAAACGTTACGATCGCAATTTGGACCGCACCGTCCCCAGATTTGTCCCCAATAGAGCATGTCTGGGATGCCAGAAGTGTACACATTAGATCACATGGTCCCCCAGCACAAACTGTGCAGCAATTGACTGCACAAGACATGCAGGCGTAGAGAGACATACCCGAAGAAGACATCCGAACACTTATTGATACAATGTCGACAAGGATCCACGAATGTATAGGTGTTCAAAGTGGGCGCACTTCTTGCTGACAAATGTATCTAAAGGTAATAAACTTAGCCTGATCCATTTCAGTTTGTCATAATTTCTTCTGGGTCTGACCCTAGATATAGCTACAAAATTTAATTAAATCCCACCATTCCTTTTTGGGTGTTACACTTTCATTCTCCGCCAGTGTATTAAAATCTAAATGAAACACTCAGAATAACTGGATGAACGCGAAAGTATCAAACAAGGAAATTATTTGGATACATCATGATACTTCAGCATCAATCTAGAGTACAGTGGACAAGAAGAGAAGAGGAATTCTGGATTGGTTAAAATCTGAAGAAGTTTAGCCATTTTACCTCTTTTATTCCAAACGTTTCAACAATTTGGTAAATACAATTAACATTTTCTATAGATGGCGTTATAGGCAACATAACTAGAAGCAATAGATAGTTGTATCTACAGTTTGGACAGTTAGATTTGTTTTTATGCAAAATGCAAATCAATCAGGTGGGTTAGGAATCCATCCAATCTTTGTTCGTTATTGGTTTTACATTTTTCAAGACACATCATTTGCCAAGAAATATCTTCGGATTCGGCAATCATTTTAGAGTATCGCATAGCAAAAAAATGCACCAACCATAGTGGCCAACAGAGCCTTATTGACGCGTGTAGGAAATGTTCAGATTCTCTCACTGCATTGCCTGATCGCCTAAGAGGGAAGGAAATGAAAACAGTCAAATATGAACACGATAGACCTTCAAAGGTGTTACTCAAATTAAAAAAGAAATATTAGATGACACGAGGTGAATACTGGAAGTATTATTTGGAAAGAATTCAGTGGAAGGACTCATTATCTTTCATCACACCGGTGACCAGGATGAAGCGGATCAGGTACTGAAAAAGAGTAAGGCTTGATGTTCAATGGGCGACATGTTTTCACAACAGGTCGCATGCGCGATCGTACGAATATTATGTCACAAAAACTGTGATCTTTTTGGTACAGTGCAGCATTTGTAACTAAACATGCATCAATATGAGCTGCTTTTGGCGGCAGTAACATTTTCACAAATAGTTGGTATGTTTTCTGTGTCTTTTGTAAGTTGAAGTCACTTTTAAGTATTCTGCATGTTTTCATTAATATATCAAAGTATCAGAAAATTTAATTTTTCTCTCATACAGAGCTATTATAATGTTGGAAGATGATCACATTGCTGTAGTGCCACAAAAGATTGTGTTTCTTAAATACCATTAACTCTTTTTTAAATTTATTTTGTTTGCAAGAATCACAGCAATTATTTCCTCACTTTCAAAGTGACATACAATCGTAATGCATTACTCGGGAATATTTATAAAACGTAGATCGTGTGTGTGTGTGTGTGTGTGTGTGTGTGCTTAACAGCTGGTACCGTGGTACCGAATTTGTTGTGCCTCTGATTGAACATGATAAGGAAATTAAAACTGCCTTCACTTCAGGCGGTAGGAAAAGGTTTCAAAATTCTGCACTTGTTGGAGAGAGTGATGAGGGGATGTACGAGAGAAGTAAAGGAATTGGGTTACAAAACTTTGGTCAGACCATTGCTCGAATATGGTAGTGTAGTATGGGACCCTCATTTTACGTATCAAATACTGGAGTTTTAGAGGGTGCAAAAAAGGGTTGCTAGATTTGTTTCTGGAAATCATCTCAGAATGCAATCAGTGACGGATATGATAAAGGAGCTGGAATGGGATTCATTGCAAGACAGGAGGAGGATGAGGAGGGTCATGGGAGTTTACAGGGCATATACTGGCGATGAGGCATGGAAAGATATTGCAATAGGTATGAAAAGTAGTGCATGGAAGGGAAAAGATGACCATGACCACCAGCTGGCACTCGATTTCAGGCACAAGGGTGTGGGAAGATTCTCTTTTTTAGGTAAGGGTGTCAGGGGATTGGAATGAGTTACCAAGAGAAATGATGAATAACTTACCGAAAACGTTGGAAGAATTTAAAGGTAAAATTTATAGAGGGCAAATGTAGGTGGGTGCAGGATAGGGGGAAGATGGGGGTGTAGGGAAATTGCCACCGGAGCCTGTGCTCCATTGCAATTAAATTAAATTTAAAAAAATTAAGAGAATAGAACTGAATTCCAAGCACAGTGACAACTATACATAGCTGCAATAATGTCACCTGTCAGGGTTAGATTTCTATACGTGCGTTGAAATCACCAGGGCGTCAGAAACTTTCTGGCTACACGGTCTTGTAATTTGTTTCTGCGCATGATGAACTACATTTAATTCAGGATGTTGTGTAATTTAAACATAGATTTAGAACGCTTTTGTGAGCTCCAAACAAGTTTATTGAAATAAATATAAAATAAATATACAAACAAAAAATGTTCCGAGATACTTTTCATTCACGCAGGAAATAAACAAATGTGGTCGCTAATATTGGTAGTGTTTCTCGCTAAAATACTTCTTTTTAGAACTTACTATAAACAATGAAAACATTTCTAAAATTTCAAATACTTTTTTAAAAAAGTTATTAATTCTGATTTTCTACGCTATTATAAGCGTACTGCATCTGTCAGTCCCTTTGTTCAGGCATCATGCAAAAAGTACCAAAACAATTTGGAAGTTTATTATGTAGCTTATAACCTGCGATATATCTTATCACTGGACGTGAAAGCAGCAAGAAATAATTTGTTCGTACGAAAAATTGATAAACACCACAGACCACATTGCATCTCATATGAACACTAAGTTACGAGATACTCACCAAAGATCACACTGCAAGTCCGATAAAACCTAGACACTTTGGATCCTCTAAAAAATGTATTCGACTGCGTAAATTCAGTTTTCTGAAATATAGTACCTTAGAATACGTGGAGAACGATAATCAATCCACTACATAAAAGGGTAACATCTCAACAAGCGTAACGAAATTATTTTACGTTAAAGGTTATAAAGATACTACATGACAAATTTTTATTCTAGGCTACTAGCAGAAAAACAAAAGATGAACGCATTACTACGCTCACCAAAGACTGCGTGAACGAAGGAGCGGGAATATACATTTAATGGCCCTTCAAATTAAAATTTATTGGAAATAACACAAAACAAGTTATTTAAATAATTTTATTTTGAATCTGGTAGTCCTGTTTTCAATCCTATTTCGCTGTCTTTTGGTCATCTATAGCGCGTTTAATTCTCGATCTGATACAGATATTATATGAAAGCTTCACTCCATTATGATTATTATGATTATTACTCCGCGATTCACTAAAAGTGTGTGGCGGAGGGTGCATTGCACCTATCGAAAAGGGTTATGGTTTGGAAGGGTTATAAGGGATATGGCAGGAGGCGCCCATGGGCTATTGTGAGGAACCGTCCCCGCATTCGCGTGGAGTGCTCTGGGAAAACCATGGAAAACCCAGATCAGGATGGCTGGAGTGCTTTATCGAAAGCTACTCCTATCGGATTTTAAGTTTACTCGCCCGGTAAATCCTTTCTATTCCATTCCCTAATCGCTCGTGGGAAAAATGAGTACAGAAATGAATCGGTTCTGGCCCTGATTTCTCTTATTTTCACGGTCATTTAGAGATATGAATGTTGCTGGTAGCAATATTTGCTGACTCCCAACCATACTCCTTCAACATCGCACTTTCGCTTTCCCTCCAACTATACATACCTGTCACGAATCGGGCGGCTCTTCTTTGGACCTTCTCTAAAGCCTCCATTAACCCCTTTTGATGGAGACCCCATACAGAACAACAATACTCTAAGTGAGGACGTACTAGTGACTTGTATACAATCGATTTAACTTCCTGAGTGCATTGATTTAAATTACGACCTAGAAATCGGAGCATAGGATTTGCTTTTCCCATTACATTCTCGATATGCTCATTCCACGACAAATTATTACGAATTGTTACCCCTAGGTATTTAGTGGAATCTACCGTTCTAAGGACAGTGCCATTAATCGTATATTCATATTTAAATGATGTCACCTTTTTACTTACTCGCATGACTTGGCACTTTTTAGCGTTTAACTCCAACTGCCAATCTTTACACCACGCAATTATTTTCATAATATCGTCTTGTAACAAAGCGCAGTGGTCCTGGGTTTTGATTTCACGATAAATAATAGCAACTTCGTCAAATAATCTTTTCATCCCTCTTATTATGTCGCACAAATCATTAATGTAAATGAGAAACATCAGAGGCCTTATCAAGCTTCCCTGAGGTACCCCGGACCTCACCTCGGTAAGTGATGAACGCTCACCGTCGAGAACTACACACTGTGATCTGCCCGTCAGAAAGTCTGCAACCCAGTCGCATATTTGTCTAGAGATGACGTAACCACGAATTTTCCTAAGTAACCTACTGTGAGGCACAGTGTCGAAAGCTTTTTTTAAAATCTAATAGAACTAAATCAATCTGGGATTTCTCATCTATAATACGGCACAAGTCGTGAATTAGAAGTGCACGTTGTGTTTCACAGCATCGGCCTTTTCTGAATCCATGTTGATTTGGGTTTAAAAGCTCAACTTCATCCAAGAACCGGATGACATTTGAATAGATGAAATTTTCTGTTGGGTTAGTCTTAACTGTAAGAAATTTAATATCAGTGCGTTGTACACTCCGGGATAATGTTCTACTCAACTCATAGCAGTAAAACAAATAACGCAAACGATGCTTGCTGAATAACTTGATTCTGCACGTAGGCCAATATTAATGAAATATTGTATTTTTGTCTTTTTTCTGGGCGCGAAATTTTAGTTTTAATTTAATCAATCCTTGTATAACTACCTCAGAATTTATATTCAGGAATCTAGCTCTTTCTATAATGACTACTGTGCTATTAAATTAATCTTCTTTCTTCAAACATAAGGGAAGAGCTTCTTATTCCTTCTTTGGATCCCAGAATTTCAGTGCCATACTCCTTCAAGTGACCATAAAGTTTATTGAATAACACTACCAGTCTGTGACGAACGTGATTCCGAAAGTACAGAGAAGAGGGATTGCCATTTCTTTCCTTGATCGATTCCATCCGCTGCATCCATATATTTTGATTTGAGGATCAATATAATTTTCATCTTATAACATGACACAGAAACGTTTTAGTTTTATTTTCGATATATTTCATCAGAGGAAAACCTTCATCCTTGAATATCTGCTTTCAGGAAACGTATTCTGCTACGCAAGATCGCAATTATTTTGAACAGCAGTCCTCCACGTTGTATGTACACTCTCTGGCAAAAAAAATTGACTGTGGGCGCCAGAGACTAAGTCTCTTCTTTTTGCACAATATGGCTTCACTGGAGAGTTTGTCTTCCCAGGAAACTTTAGCGCATCTGCTAGCACCGCCCATTAAACCATCCCATTGGCAGGTATTCAATTCAATGCCATCTGTAATTCATTTCCTTAAATCAATGCCTGTAACATAACGGGAAGACTCCGCCCATCGACTATTCTTATTGGCAGGGTAGATCATCAAACTTCCCCTACATTTCAGTAAAAGGTTACTCACCAATCCCGAGTCAAGTAATGCATTTTCCCGTCACGGGATTGGCTGTCATATTCGGCAAGATATGGCCCACCATACCTCAATCAAACGAAATTCGGTTCCACCTTTACTTTTCTTAAATTCGGATGGGGAAACATATCGTTAAAGTTGTAATTAACAAGATTGCAATTAAGCGCGGCTAACATGTGGTTCAGTGATACATTTTATTCCAATGATTAGCGTAAAACTATAACGATATTTAATTATGTATTGAATTGACTAATTCCGTCCGTAATGAGATGTGTGGGGCAAACAGTGGGTGGAAATGTTCAAAGATCCAGAATTTTAGTTCTACAAAACTATACAAATGATTATAAAGAGATTATTTGGGAAAATTGTCGAAGACCAGTTGAAGGTAACTGATTTCCAAGGCAGGATAGGGTTGCTTACTCACTGCACGAGCTGGCTGTTAACATGAGTTCCGTGGCCTTCTGGTTACAGCTCTAGTTTTGTAAACGCGCAGTCCTCGGTTCGAGTCTAGGCATGCCAATTTTTTTGCAATTATTTTAAACCAATCGAACCTACTTATGCCTAAAATATAACATCAACTCTTACCTACTTGGGCCAGAGAATAACTTACTTAAGAAAGACTCATACCTGAGTGCATCTTAGCAAACTGCAGATGTAACTATGAAAGCTTTCACGAAGGTAACACTGAAAGAAATCTTCTAGGGCTTCAAACCTCGTCGAAATGGCATCGTCTGGTGACGTTAGGTGGACCACAACGAGTTCGCACCGTCGTCAACGAGAAGAAAAACGAAATAATTTTACTGTAGCAATTTCTTATTATGCGTCTGGCTTTACGATTCGTCAACTTTTAACTCATTAAAGATGGGAAGGGAATGGAGACAAGGAACGGGAAAGGAATTCGGATCATGGATTTTAGAAGAAATAATCCCCACATTCACCCGGAGTGACTTGGAGAAACGAAGGAAAACCCAAATCTGGATAGCCGGATGGGGAGTCAAACCCGCGCCCCTCCCGAATGCGGAGCCATAGCGTTAACGCTCAGCCATTAGATTCACTTTTTCAATATTTTTCGTATTTGGTTCTATGATGACATCCAAAAAATTATTTAAAAAATCTGCTTAAAACAAAGTTGAAAAATCAATATGAAAATATATGTCCAGAAGTGAGTTGATCTGAATGAGAAAGGGGGTTTCAAAACATCTCTGAAATCAGAAACGCAATTCAAATTTCATTTTCTCTCTCTCTCTCTCTCTTCATTTCGCCCCTTCCTCCCTTTTTTTCAATTTTAGCAGCTATCAAATAAAAATTGAATATAAGGCCCTGCTTATCTTGGAGATATTGTTATATTAATCACGTTGTTTAATAAAGTTGAATTAAACCAAAAGTGACGAGCAAAAATTGATCGGTTTGCTATTAACCAAACAGGTAACATCTCAATCTTTTCAATGAATCCTACGTCACATTCGACTTGAGCAAAGACCTTCAAATCGATTACTAAACTACAGAAATTAGCTGGTCTCAATAAAATGCGGTAAAATAAGAAATTTCAATATGGAGTATGAACTAATTCTCTATAATGTTTTCCCATTGTTTCATGTAATGTTTTTTCAGTAAAGATTGGAATTAAATTATCATGCTGAGCTATAACACTGCTAATTGTTACAAAATTTTATAATCAGCTCTATTACTCTCCGCAGCTAGAGTGTAATTCTCAAAATATCGTAGTAGACGGAAAGCGTTTAATACTGGTTCCTTGTTTGACACTAACCTTGCCCGCACTGAACTTCAATTTAATGCCTCAGTTTTCCTCCTGATTTAATGCCTATTAGACTTCACAATATTTAAACTTTCAAAAGAGGAAGCAATAAAAGAGTGAATTTGAATGTGGCTTAAGTGTTCACGAAGACAAAACCAATAACCATTATAATCGGATTTGTTGATGACATTGTCCTGGGAGCAGTACGGACTGAGTATATGGAGGAGTTACTGAATGACATGAACAAAATAATGACAGAGGATCCTGTAATAAATACAGATCAGTGCAAGACAGAAGTTTAAAAGAAATAATTGTAGGTTAAGGTAAATATAAAAATGGTATCGGATGCAAAACTAGCAGTAAATAAATTCTGTTACTTATGGAAGTAAAATTACAACTGATGCCCGAAGCAGGAATGGTGTTAAAAACAGAATAGCACTTGTAAAAAGAATCTTCATGAAAAAGTAGTTTCAAATATTGACCTAAGAACTCAGAAAGAAACTTTTAAAACTCGATTTATGGAGCAGTTTATGGTAACGAAGCATGGACTTCAGGAATGCCGGAAAGAAGCACTCGAAATGTGCTGCTATAGGAAGAATGCTGAAAATTAGGTGGACAGTTAAACCACGAAATGAACATGTTTTGGAAATGATGGCTGACGAAAGACGTTTGTGAAAGAATCTTACTCAAAGAAGAAACAGGATCGTGGGTGATTTTTTAAGAAATGTATGAAGCAGATAACGGACGACATGTTTTGAGAGGGGTGTTTCGAGATGAAGAGGTTATTGCAAAATAAGGAGGGATGGAGGTTTGCATCAAACCAATCGAGAGACTGACGACAGTAAAATAAGAGATGAAATAAGCGAGAGGGTGAAACACGGTGCCGGCCCATTGAGATATGCTCTTCCGAAACACATCGATGGGGCCGCCAGCTTAACGTCCAAATCCGGCGGCCGAGTCACTGTCAAAAGTGTGGTATGCATTTACGCCATACGCGCTACAGAGAGGTTTGGGATTTAACCCAGGACTTTTGTGCACCATCTGGTAATTAGTAATAATGCACCACCACCGAATCATGTCCCAGTTCTAAAAAGTTCTTCAACCACCGGAACTCAAATCAGGTAACGCCTTATATGACACCGCGAGTCATCACGGAGCTATAATAATCCGAAACGAAGAAGTTGGCCATAGAAGTTACATCATCATCAAGGGTTCTCTGCTATTCATCATGTCCACGCACAGTGACAGCCCTCACGCCTATAGAAGTATAGCATTTAAAAATTAACCTTTCACCGCCCTCACATGCTGTTTGGTGGAGAGGCATGAATTCCAGTTGAAGTAGCTGACTCGATCTCATACAACTGCAGTGCAAGATATATTTCTTACATCTATCACAGCAGTAATATATGAATTTTATGAGCGTAATAGATAAAGCATCCGGCACACCTTTAATTGTTTTAATTTAGAGCTGCTAATAATAGAAAAAAGGAGAGGGGTTGAGAATGAGTAAGAGAGAGAGAAAAAATTAAATTTGAATTGCGTTTCTGATTTCAGAGATTGTTTTGGAAACACACTCTCTCATCAAAACATTTCACTTCTACCGACATATTATCATTTACGATTATTAATTTTGCTTCAAGTAGATTTTTAAATAATTTTATGGATGTAATCGTAGACCAAATACGACTAGTAATGAAAAAAATGAAGATAATGGGTGAGTGGTAACGCTCTGGTGTCGCATCCGGAAGGATGCAGGTTCGAATCCCGGTCCGACCATCAGACTTGGGGTTTTCTATGGTTTCCCCAAATCACTCCAGGTAAATGCTGGGATGATTCCTTTAAAAGGCCATAGCCCAATTTCTTTCCCGCCTGTAAATACCTGACGTTAACGAAACGTATTGCCATAAGACAAAAATAATAATTAACAAATGGGTTGGTTGTTATTACTGTTAGTCGAGTTAATGCCAGCTGCGACCGCGATAACCTTTTTTGTCGTCATTTTTTACTTGAGTCTTTAATATATCTTTTGCAATGACACGGAAAATACTAGCTGTGTAAGAAAAAATTAGACCTCACTATTTAAGTAGGATCGATTCCCCGTTCGGTATAGCGATTCTGGAAACTCTACGAAAACCGAAGTCTCGATGGCAGGACCGTGAGTTTAAAATGGTTACTATCAAACTTCGCTTCAAATCGTTACCAGTCACCAACAGCATTCGGATTTTCATTTTATATTGCGTTTGCATATGAAGTTCTTAATTTTTTGTGAGAATAGAACGATGAAAACTCAGACTGATTCCATGATGGCATAACTCAGTAATTTAACTGAGGTGTGGTAGGAAATGTAATCATACAATTTCAAAATCGTCATCACAGCTTTTGTTGAATGTAATGCAATTCATACATCCTTATATCTGCAAATTTTGATATACTGATTCCTGTGTATGGTGACGTAACTTTAAAACCAAATTTAGAAGCAGAATTTATTACATGGCCATGGAATTTGTAAAACTTTTAAATTAATCAGAAAAATCGGCTAGCAAAAGTTTGTATATCAGTGATTATCTGTTTTATATTTATTAGATACATCGAAAGAAGTACCTAAATTATTGATTGGTATTCATTTATCTAAACTAAAAATTAGTTTTTCACTGTCTCAGAAGACCGAAATTTAATACACTGTAGTCATAACAACCAATAAACATTCGAAAAAAGAGAAGCGATTCTTTAAGAATCTCACGTTCAGTTCATCTGGAGCAAATTTTTGCCAGTTACCAAATTACAAAAAGATTTTGTCAGAAAGGAAAAAGAAAGAATGGTAAAATAATATATTAAAACAATGACTGCGCTTTTTTTTCGAAGTTTTAGATAAATAAAATGAAATTATAATTCAGTATAGATTATGTGCCAGACGTTAGATGAGAAGACAGCACGTTGTGGACCAATAAAGCGTAATAGAATTTTATAATGTGTCACTCTTACTCTCCAAAAGTGGCGTGTGAAACAGAAATTGTGATCGAAAGTGGAAATTTTGTTGTTTACATAGAGTATTAAACCGCTCAGTCTTTCCTCGTATGAAACTCTTCTTCCCTTCTGCGACGACAATCTGACTGCTTTAAAAGAGCACAACGTTTAATCTCATGAAACTGTGTGTTTGTTACGATACTATCTCTGAGAGTAGCATCATTATGACTCTCTGGGCTAATTTTAAATAAAACTAGTAGCTACAGAGTAGTGAAAAATTTGATAAGCGAGGACGAACGATTGCTTTTTATAATTACTGCAGTAACATGATTGTGACTAACAGTTACGTAATATGATTAATAATTGTTTTCAGATGTTTGCCTAGTTATATTATATGCTTAATAATTCTGAGTGGTTTCTCAGTAGCTGTACTGTAATCTCATTTCTGTCATGTGGGTTTTTCGAGGGGCAGCTACGACTGTCAACTCAGAAATTTAAGCAGCTAAACGGTTTGGGTAATATCAAGATGGGGATACCGCTGCGGCCCTGCGTAGTAAACACACAGATCACGTGGTATAGATGACATCATTGTGACGTATTAAGTCTGCAAGTACCAACACAATAACAGCTATGGATATGATCTGAAAATTGGTTAACTGCAATATCGTGCATCATGGTTACGTTTCACTTTGGTCCAGGCTACATCACAACCAAAACGCATATTTATAAAACATGATTACGTCAATCATCATATCAGTTTATGTTGTAATGCAGCCTGGACCATACGTCACCATGTTGTCATACGTGGCATCGATTGATACATATAGGCAGGGAAGGTATGGAAATACATATAACGGAACGGACAATAAAGGGGGAGAATGATCCACCGTGGTACGCCGTGGTTTACTCAAAAAACAAAGGAGGATACACGCACGATCAAGAAGGAAGGGGTGTCGCAGCGATTTAGAAACCTTAGCTGTTAAGAGGACGTATTAAGAACGTAATGAGCGAGGCCTTCAACGATTTTCATCCAACTCTCTCTCTAAGAGTCTCACAGAAAACCCAAAGAAATTTTGGTCGTATGTACGAAAAGTCAATTGTACCAATAGCAATATTCCAGCACTAATTCGTGAAGGTTCCGAGGTTAATGAAAGCCGCGATAAAGCTAACGTACTAAATACTGTATTCAAAAATTCATTTACTCATGAAAATAAGGATAGTATTCCCGTTTCCCACGCCGTGTCGAGTTGGTGATGGAATCATTACGAATAGATACTGCAGGTATCATAAGCAATTAGAGCTCTGAAGTGGGGGAAAGCACCGGGCCCGGATGGAATTCCAGTAAGAGTATTTTCAGAGTATGCGGTGGAAATCGGGCCATTTCTGTCTGATATATTCAGTAAATCATTAGAAGAGCGAAAAGTACCTTCAGACTGGAAAATCGCGCAAGTAACTCCGATTTTCAAGAAAGGTGATCGAAGTGATCCTGGAAACTATCGTCCCATATCTATAACATCTTGTAGTAGAGTTATGGAGCATATTATATGCTCGAACATTATGAATTTTCTAGATGAAATAATTTGCTTACAACAAATCAACACGGATTTCGGAAGAAAAGATCATGTGAAACACAGCTGGCCCTATTTACACACGACGTAATGAAAGTTATTGATAGGTTCACAAGTAGATGCATTTTTTTAGATTTCCAGAAAGCCTTTGACTCTGTGCCACACAACCGCCTTTTAGCGAAGCTCGAGCGTACGGTATATCGGATCAGCTTTGTGAATGGATAAAGGATTTTCTAACTGGTCGGTCGCAGTATGTCGTCGTTGAAGGAGAAAGTTCTTCTAATCTAGATGTTACATCGGGTGTACCTCAAGGAAGTGTAATAGGACCACTTCTTTTCTTAATTTATAAAACGGAGACAAAGTGAAAAGCCTTTTTAGATTGTTTGCGATGCGGTTATTTATAGGGAAGTAAGGAATTTGGCCGATTGCTTAGAAATTCAGCGTGATCTGGATGTTATTTTGGCATGGTGCGCTGAGTGGCAACTTACACTAAATTGTAAAAAGTGCAAGACAATGAGCATAACTAACAAAAAGAATCCAATTGTTCAGAAATACGAGTTAAACAATTCAGTTATTGATATGGTCGATTCTATGAAATATTTGGGAGTAACAGTACAAAGGAACATGAAATGGGACAAACATTAATTCTTTAGTAGGTAGAGCTAATTCTAGGCTGCGATTCATAGGTGAATCTTGAAAAATTGTAATGAACAAACAAAGGAGATAGCGTACAAATCTCTTGTGCGTCCACATTTGGACTATTGTTGTGCCATTTGGGATCCGTTTCGTAAGGGGTTGATCGAAAGTACAGAGAAGAGCCGCTCGATTCGTGACCGCTTGCTACAGTCCTTATGAAAGCGTCACAGAACTGATTAGTAGACTAGGCTGGGAGTCTCTGGTAGATAGACGACGCAACGTTTCGTTTAAACTTATTGGTAAACATGCGTACTCCCACTTTCACTACGAGTGTAGTGAAATACTTCTTCCACCAACCTATTTGAGCCGGAATGACAGGTAAGATAAGATTTGGGAAATAGGGTGCCGCACTGATTGTTATATGAATTCTTTAATCCCTCGTATCATTGGAATGCACAACAATGAGATTAGCTTTGGTGCTGAGCACCCTCTGCAGCCCACAATTTTGTGAATTGCAGAGTATATATGTAGATATACACAATAACCATAACAAGACATCTCCACACTTACAACAAGTCTAAACACAGTGAGCGGTCTGGTGACTAAGTGGTTAAAGCGTTTGACTGGAGGACAGGTTCCAGTCTCAGTTGGGATTTTCGAAGGCCCTTAACCCTACCCTTCCCATTGGCGTAGCTAGTTATTAAATTTAAAGTACACCAGAACGCTTTCGTGGTTTGTTACCACGTTAAACTGCAGATCCACTATACATTAGGTTTAGGTGGCTACAATAGGAGTGGATTGCGCTGTCAATAAAAATCTTGTTACTACTTTCACACAAGACTTTACCTTTACTTAATACAGAGGATCTGACCGTTGACCATGAAATCTAGGCCTGTTATTAACCGCTTCAATAAAAGGAGGAGGTTCTCACTTTTTCTGTATGTTTTTTTTTTTTTTTTTTTTGTAATGTTCGTGATATCTTCGCTAATTTTGAACCGATTTAAATAAAAAAAATTTTGTGGGTATGGTATACCTCAAAAGTAGTCCCACATGAATTTCATTGAGAAACCACCCCTTCTACCCCTCTCCACCCCTTAATTTTAATACTAACCTACATTTTTTATCCGACTTCGATGGAACTATGGACATGTATAGTAAAAAATAAAGAGAAAAATGCTGTCAATTTTTGGCTTACAAAAACTGAACCCCTATCCACCCTCTTAATTTTTAACCGACTTCAAAAAAAGGAGTAGGTTCTCAATTTATATGGTTTTTTTTCTTTTTTTGCATGTATGTTCAGCGGAATCTTCGCCAATTTTGAACCGATTTAAATGAATTTTTGTTTTGTGGATATGGTATACATCCAAAGTGGTCCCATATGAATTTCATTGAGAAACCACCCCTTCTACCCTCTCCATACCTTAATTTTTATACTAACCTTCATTTTTTATCCGATTTCGATGGAACTATGGAAAAGTATCGTCCAAAATAAAGAGAAAAATACTGTCAACTTTAGGTTTATAAAAACTGAGCCCCTCTCCCCAAATCCACCATCTTAATTTTTGCCAATTTTCTTTATACAATGATACAGTCGACACCATTTAACTGGTCTCCATTAAAGTTGACATATACATATAATTTTTCGTGCAGAAGGTTTCTGACCAAAAAAATATAAAAAAACACTCTTTGCACCCTTAATTTTATAGAAACCTACATTTCTTAACCTGATTTTAATTGAACTTTGCGCATGAATACTTTAAAACAAAGAGAAAAATTCTGTCAACATCTGGTCTGCCAAAGCTCTACCCCTCACCTTCCTTCCACTCCCTTAATTTTTGTCAATGTTCTTTATAAAAAGCTACAGTCGACACCGTTTGACTGATTATCATCAAAGTTGGCATTTATATGTAATTTTTAAAGGAGAATGATAATGACCAAAAAATTAAAAAGACTTCCCCTCTCCCCTTTACAACCCTTAATTTTTATACAAACCCACATTTTTACCCAATTTCGATGGAACTTTGGACATGTATAGTCAAAAATAAAGAGAAAAATACTGTCAACTTTTGGTTTGAAAAAACTGAAGCCCTCTCCCCCTATCCAATCATCGCCAATTTTGAACCGATTTAAATGAAATTTTTTTGCCAATGTTCTTTATACACATCTACAGTCGACACCATTCAACTGGTCACCATTAAAGTTGGCATATAAATGTAATTTTTCATGGAGAAGATTTCTGACCAAAAAAAATAAAAAACTACTTCTTGTCTCCCTTTACATCCCTTAATTTTTTAGAAACCTGAATTTCTTATCTGTTTTTGATTGGACTTTGGATATGTATACTTTAAAACAAGGAGAAAAATCCTGTCAACATTTGGTCTGCCAAAGATTAACCACTCTCCTTCCTCCCTCGCCCTTAATTTTTTTCAATGTTCTTTATGAAAAGCTACAGTCGCCACCGTTTGACCAATTACCATGAAAGTTGGTGCTTATAGGTATTTTTTCACAAAGAAGTTTTCTGACCAAAAAATCTAGAAACCACCCCCTCTCCCCATTAAACCGCTTAATTTTTACACATATCAACAGTTTTTAACCAGTTTAGATAGAACTTAACAAATTTTTAATGTAAAAAAAGAAAAATGACGACAACTTTTGGTTTGAAAAAACTAAACCCCTCTCCCCGTTTCCACCCCCAATGATTTTTGTAAATTTTCTATATAAAAAGCTTCAGTCGACACCATTTGACCGATCTTTATGAAAATTGGCACATATATGTATTTTTTTATAGATAAGATTTCTGACCAAGAAATTAAAAACTACCCTAGCTCCCCTTTTACATCCTTTAAATTTTTTACAAACCCACATTTTAATCCGATTCAGTGGAACTTCGCATGTATATACTTTAAAACAAATAGAAAAAGAAAAATACTGTCCACAAAACTTTCACAAAAAAGTAAACCCTATCCCCCTTTCTACCCCTTTAATTACTGTCAATGTTCTTTATGTAAAGCTACCGTTTCTATCTGATTTTGAAGGAAGTGTGCACATGTATACTTTAAACCAAACAGATAAATACTGTCTATATTTGGTTTCGAAAATCCCAACCTCTCTCCCCCTTTCCACCCCTTAATCTACACAAAGCTATAGTTTCTATCTCTGAAGGAAATTTTCACACATATGCTTTAAAAAATACAGAGCAATTGTGTTTAAATTAGGTTGCAGAAGCCCAACCCCTCTTCCCTTCTACCCCCACCCCTCCTAATTTCCAATGTTCTTTACAGATACCCACAGTTTTTATCAGATTTCGATGGAATACTGTACATGTATACTTAAAAACAAAGAGAAACATAGTGTCTACATTCTGTTTACAGAACCCAAACGCTCACTCCCTTACCCCATTCAATTTTTGCAAATGTTCTTTACACAAAGCTACAGTTTTTATCTAGTTTCAATGGAACTTTGCACATGTATACTTAAAAACAAAGAGAAAAATACTGTCCACACTAGCTTTACAAAAAGCAGCCTACTTTTCGTCTCCACACCCCTTAATTGTTTTTTTATGTATACCTATAGTTTTTATCTGATACAATTGAAATTTACACCCGTATACCTTAAATCAATCAGAAAAGGCAGTCTTCATTGGTATACAAAAGCCCAATCCCTCTTCCCCTTTGCCCCCACCCCTTTTAATTTCCAATGTTGTTTTCAAAAATCAATAGTTTTAAATCCAATAAAAATCAATGAAGCTATTTTTAAGTCATGGCAGAGTATTTATAAAATAAATGTGTCCTAATGTCTCAAAATGTACTTCAGATTTCAACTTTCACGTTGTGAAAACCAAATAAAAATCTATATTTTTTGTGTGATGCCGGAACAAACAGATATATTCCAGAGACAGATTTGTGTATGTGATAAGTATTAACTACCTGATGTTACATGTTTCGACTATCGAGCAGCAGATTTAACAGATGTTATGATTAGATCGAAACACAACCTGGACTAAAATGTAAACTGACATTCCTTAACACAACAAACTGTTCTGGAAGTTGTTAGGGTACATAAAGACAGTTCTTTTTAAAAAAACGAAGCCATTTAACCACTGAGCTACCAGGAAGTTCGCAAAATGAGAACTGCTATGGCATATTTAAAATATAAAACAAACTATAACACCACTAAAAATTTAAAAATAAAATAATTATTTTTTAAAAAACCCATAAAAACCGCCTTCAGAAAAAGCGCACTAAAACTTTTAAAAGCACTTAATACCTTGCTTAGAAGAAAGTAATTCTAACTGGGCAATATTTTACATTACTGTTAATGAAATTTTTACATTAATTAGTTATTTTTGGAGTTGGTGCCAGCCAAAGCAAGGAATAACAATAATACATAATAAAAATCATGTTACTACTCACCTTCAATTAATGCTAGAAACATTTTTCAACAAAACTGAATCATTCAGATGATACGCCGATATTACACTAACTGTAAACCGTTTACTGCATGATTCAGCCTATCAACCGACACTGAAGAGCCAGAGATATGCCTGGACACCAACAAGGCTGAGCCACAGATTAAAATACTGCTAATTTGCTTCCCTTATCTGTCTCCCGCAATAACACTATCTGCCAATATTTGGAATTTTTGTTCGTTCTCCCGTTTCGCCTCAAACACCAAATAAAATTCACTAATTCGATCTTCGCGATGTGACAGCTGGAACCGACTCCAAAAATATC
>CM061921.1:378378927-378395716 GCA_031002005.1 Vandiemenella viatica
ACAGTACGCAAAGTAGTTCAAAGGTACTATACTTGTCTGAGACGCAGAGTCCTCGTTAGCACAGTTGTGCTTGTCGTAAAGGCTCTATGTATGTTCTCTTCCTGTTGACTGGCGATCGAATGAAGTTTTGTGGTGAAAAATTAAAGTGGTCACTGCCTTGTTTCACATCAAAATGTGATAAACACACATTACTGGGCAGCAGGTTTCTATAGCTACAAAATCACGTGTTGTGTGACTATTAACCTAAATATTAGTTTGATACTCCAGATGAAGTCAAAAATAATTGTTTAAATAGACATAAAAGTTGCCTTCAAAAAAAGTGTACCAAAAATTTTAAAATAACTTTACACCTTGTTTAGAAGAAAGTAAATCTAACTGGACAATATTTTACATTACTTTTATTGAGATTTTAACATTAATTAGATATTTTTGGAGTCGGTTCCAGCTGTCACATCGCGAAGATCGAATTAGTGAATTTTATTTGGTGTTTGAGGCGAAACAGGGAGAACGAACAAAAATTCCAAATATTGGCAGATAGTGTTATTGCGGGAGACAGATAAGGGAAGCAAATTAGCAGTATTTTAATCTGTGGCTCAGCCTTGTTGGTGTTCCAGGCATATCTCTGGCTCTTCAGTGTCGGTTGATAGGCTGAATCATGCAGTAAACGGTTTACAGTTAGTGTAATATCGGCGTATCATCTGAATGATTCAGTTTTGTTGAAAAATGTTTCTAGCATTAATTATAGTAGTAACATGATTATTATGTATTATTGTTATTCCTTGCTTTGGCTGGCACCAACTCCAAAAATAACTAATTAATGTAAAAATTTCATTAACAGTAATGTAAAATATTGCCCAGTTAGAATTACTTTCTTCTAAGCAAGGTATTAAGTGTTTTTAAAAGTTTTAGTGCGCTTTTTCTGAAGGCGGTTTTTATGGTTTTTTTTAAAAATAATTATTTTATTTTTAAATTTTTAGTGGTGTTATAGTTTGTTTTATATTTTAAATATGCCACAGCAGTTCTCATTTTGCGAACTTCCTGGTAGCTCAGTGGTTAAATGGCTTCGTTTTTTTTTTTTAAAAAAAACCTGTCTTTATGTACCCTAACAACTTCCAGAACAGTTTGTTGTGTTAAGGAATGTCAGTTTACATTTTAGTCCAGGTTGTGTTTCGATCTAATCATAACATCTGTTAAATCTGCTGCTCGATAGTCGAAACATGTAACATCCGGTAGTTAATACTTATCACATACACAAATCTGTCTCTGGAATATATCTGTTTGTTCCGGCATCACACAAAAAATTTAGATTTTTATTTGGTTTTCACAACGTGAAAGTTGAAATCTGAAGTACATTTTGAGACATTAGGACACATTTATTTTATAAATACTCTGCCATGACTTAAAAATAGCTTCATTGATTTTTATTGGATTTAAAACTATTGATTTTTGAAAACAACATTGGAAATTAAAAGGGGTGGGGGCAAAGGGGAAGAGGGATTGGGCTTTTGTATACCAATGAAGACTGCCTTTTCTGATTGATTTAAGGTATACGGGTGTAAATTTCAATTGTATCAGATAAAAACTATAGGTATACATAAAAAAACAATTAAGGGGTGTGGAGACGAAAAGTAGGCTGCTTTTTGTAAAGCTAGTGTGGACAGTATTTTTCTCTTTGTTTTTAAGTATACATGTGCAAAGTTCCATTGAAACTAGATAAAAACTGTAGCTTTGTGTAAAGAACATTTGCAAAAATTGAATGGGGTAAGGGAGTGAGCGTTTGGGTTCTGTAAACAGAATGTAGACACTATGTTTCTCTTTGTTTTTAAGTATACATGTACAGTATTCCATCGAAATCTGATAAAAACTGTGGGTATCTGTAAAGAACATTGGAAATTAGGAGGGGTGGGGGTAGAAGGGAAGAGGGGTTGGGCTTCTGCAACCTAATTTAAACACAATTGCTCTGTATTTTTTAAAGCATATGTGTGAAAATTTCCTTCAGAGATAGAAACTATAGCTTTGTGTAGATTAAGGGGTGGAAAGGGGGAGAGAGGTTGGGATTTTCGAAACCAAATATAGACAGTATTTATCTGTTTGTTTTAAAGTATACATGTGCACACTTCCTTCAAAATCAGATAGAAACGGTAGCTTTACATAAAGAACATTGACAGTAATTAAAGGGGTAGAAAGGGGGATAGGGTTTACTTTTTTGTGAAAGTTTTGTGGACAGTATTTTTCTTTTTCTATTTGTTTTAAAGTATATACATGCGAAGTTCCACTGAATAGGATTAAAATGTGGGTTTGTAAAAAATTTAAAGGATGTAAAAGGGGAGCTAGGGTAGTTTTTAATTTCTTGGTCAGAAATCTTATCTATAAAAAAATACATATATGTGCCAATTTTCATAAAGATCGGTCAAATGGTGTCGACTGTAGCTTTTTATATAGAAAATTTACAAAAATCATTGGGGGTGGAAACGGGGAGAGGGGTTTAGTTTTTTCAAACCAAAAGTTGTCGTCATTTTTCTTTTTTTACATTAAAAATTTGTTAAGTTCTATCTAAACTGGTTAAAAACTGTTGATATGTGTAAAAATTAAGCGGTTTAATGGGGAGAGGGGGTGGTTTCTAGATTTTTTGGTCAGAAAACTTCTTTGTGAAAAAATACCTATAAGCACCAACTTTCATGGTAATTGGTCAAACGGTGGCGACTGTAGCTTTTCATAAAGAACATTGAAAAAAATTAAGGGCGAGGGAGGAAGGAGAGTGGTTAATCTTTGGCAGACCAAATGTTGACAGGATTTTTCTCCTTGTTTTAAAGTATACATATCCAAAGTCCAATCAAAAACAGATAAGAAATTCAGGTTTCTAAAAAATTAAGGGATGTAAAGGGAGACAAGAAGTAGTTTTTTATTTTTTTTGGTCAGAAATCTTCTCCATGAAAAATTACATTTATATGCCAACTTTAATGGTGACCAGTTGAATGGTGTCGACTGTAGATGTGTATAAAGAACATTGGCAAAAAAAATTTCATTTAAATCGGTTCAAAATTGGCGATGATTGGATAGGGGGAGAGGGCTTCAGTTTTTTCAAACCAAAAGTTGACAGTATTTTTCTCTTTATTTTTGACTATACATGTCCAAAGTTCCATCGAAATTGGGTAAAAATGTGGGTTTGTATAAAAATTAAGGGTTGTAAAGGGGAGAGGGGAAGTCTTTTTAATTTTTTGGTCATTATCATTCTCCTTTAAAAATTACATATAAATGCCAACTTTGATGATAATCAGTCAAACGGTGTCGACTGTAGCTTTTTATAAAGAACATTGACAAAAATTAAGGGAGTGGAAGGAAGGTGAGGGGTAGAGCTTTGGCAGACCAGATGTTGACAGAATTTTTCTCTTTGTTTTAAAGTATTCATGCGCAAAGTTCAATTAAAATCAGGTTAAGAAATGTAGGTTTCTATAAAATTAAGGGGTGCAAAGAGTGTTTTTTTATATTTTTTTGGTCAGAAACCTTCTGCACGAAAAATTATATGTATATGTCAACTTTAATGGAGACCAGTTAAATGGTGTCGACTGTATCATTGTATAAAGAAAATTGGCAAAAATTAAGATGGTGGATTCGGGGAGAGGGGCTCAGTTTTTATAAACCTAAAGTTGACAGTATTTTTCTCTTTATTTTGGACGATACTTTTCCATAGTTCCATCGAAATCGGATAAAAAATGAAGGTTAGTATAAAAATTAAGGTATGGAGAGGGGTAGAAGGGGTGGTTTCTCAATGAAATTCATATGGGACCACTTTGGATGTATACCATATCCACAAAACAAAAAATTCATTTAAATCGGTTCAAAATTGGCGAAGATTCCGCTGAACATACATGCAAAAAAAGAAAAAAAAACCATATAAATTGAGAACCTACTCCTTTTTTTGAAGTCGGTTAAAAATTAAGAGGGTGGATAGGGGTTCAGTTTTTGTAAGCCAAAAATTGACAGCATTTTTCTCTTTATTTTTTACTATACATGTCCATAGTTCCATCGAAGTCGGATAAAAAATGTAGGTTAGTATTAAAATTAAGGGGTGGAGAGGGGTAGAAGGGGTGGTTTCTCAATGAAATTCATGTGGGACTACTTTTGAGGTATACCATACCCACAAAATTTTTTTTATTTAAATCGGTTCAAAATTAGCGAAGATATCACGAACATTACAAAAAAAAAAAAAAAAAAAAAAACATACAGAAAAAGTGAGAACCTCCTCCTTTTATTGAAGCCGGTTAATAACAGGCCTAGATTTCAAGGTCAACGGTCAGATCCTCTGTATTAAGTAAAGGTAAAGTCTTGTGTGAAAGTAGTAACAAGATTTTTATTGACAGCGCAATCCACTCCTATTGTAGCCACCTAAACCTAAACATGTATAGTGGATCTGCAGTTTAACGTGGTAACCAAACCACGAAAGCGTTCTGGTGTACTTTAAATTTAATAACTAGCTACGCCAATGGGAAGGGTAGGGTTAAGGGCCTTCGAAAATCCCAACTGAGACTGGAACCTGACCTCCAGTCAAACGCTTTAACCACTTAGTCACCAGACCGCTCACTGTGTTTAGACTTGTTGTAAGTGTGGAGATGTCTTGTTATGGTTATTGTGTATATCTACATATATACTCTGCAATTCACAAAATTGTGGGCTGCAGAGGGTGCTCAGCACCAAAGCTAATCTCATTGTTGTGCATTCCAATGATACGAGGGATTAAAGAATTCATATAACAATCAGTGCGGCACCCTATTTCCCAAATCTTATCTTACCTGTCATTCCGGCTCAAATAGGTTGGTGGAAGAAGTATTTCACTAAACTCGTAAGTGAAAGTGGGAGTACACATGTTTACCAATAAGTTTAAACGAAACTTGCGTCGTCTATCTACCAGAGACTCCCAGCCTAGTCTACTAATCAGTTCTGTGACGCTTTTATAAGGACTATAGCTAGCGGTCACAAATCGAGCGGCTCTTCTCTGTACTTTCGATCAACCCCTTACGAAACGGATCCCAAATGACACAACAATAGTCCAAATGTGGACGCACAAGAGATTTGTACGCTATCTCCTTTGTTTGTTCATTACAATTTTTGAAGATTCAACTTATGAATCGCAGCCTAGAATTAGCTCTACCTACTAAAGAATTAATATGTTTGTCCCATTTCATGTTCCTATGTACTGTTACTCCCAAATACTTCATAGAATTATCCATATCAATAACTAAATTGTTTACCTCGTATTTCTGAACAATTGGATTGTTTTTGTTAGTTATACTCATTGTCTTGCACTTTTTATAATTTAGTGTAAGTTGCCACACAGTACACCATGCCAAAATAACATCCAGATCACGCTGAATTGCTAAACAATCTGCCAAATTCCTTACTTCCCTGTAAATAACTGCATCGGCAACAAACAATCTGAAAAGTTTTTTCAATTTGTCTCGTTTATAATAATTAAGAAAAGAAGTGGTTCTATTACACTTCCTTGAGGTACACCCGATGTAACATCTAGATTAGAAGAACTTTCTCCTTCAACGACGACATACTGCAACCGACCAGTTAGAAAATCCTTTATCCATTCACAAAGCTGATCCAATATACCGTACGCTCGAAGCTTCACTAAAAGGCGGTTGTGTGGCACAGAGTCAAAGGCTTTCTGGAAATCTAAAAAAAAAAATGCATCTACTTGTGAACCTACATCAATAACTTTCATTACGTCGTGTGTTAATAGGGCCAGCTGTGTTTCACATTATCTTTTCTTCTGAAATTCTTGTTGATTTGTTGTATACAAATTATTTTCATCTAGAAAATTCATGACTTTCGAGCATATAATATGCTCCATAACTCTACTACAAGCAGATGTTATAGATATGGGACGATAGTTTCCAGGATCACTTCGATCTCCTTTCTTGAAAATCGGAGTTACTTGCTTGATTTTCCAGTCTGAAGGTACTTTTAGCTCTTCTAATGATTTACTGAATATATCAGACAGAAATATCCCGATTTCCACCGCATACTCTGAAAATACTCTTACTGGAATTCCATCCGGGCCCGGTGCTTTCCCCCACTTCAAGAGCTCTAATTGGTTAATGATACCTGCGGTATCTATTCGTAATGATTCCATCACCAACTCGACACGGCGTGAGATAACGGGATTACTATCCTTATTTTCATGAGTAAATGAATTTTTGAATTCAGTATTTAGAACGTTAGCTTTATTGTGGCTTTTATTAACCTCGGAACCTTCACGAATTAGTGCTGGAATATTAATATTGGTACAATTGACTTTTCGTACATATGACCAAAATTTCTTTGGGTTTTCTGTGAGACTCTTAGAGAGAGAGTTGGGATGAAAATCGTTGAAGGCCTTGCTCATTACGTCTTAATACGTCCTCTTAACAAAGGCTAAGGTTTCTAAATCGCTGCGACACCCCTTCCTTCTTGATCGTGCGTGTATCCTCCTTTGTTTTTTGAGTAAACCACGGCGTACCACGGTGGATCATTCTCCCCCTTTATTGTCCGTTCCGTTATATGTATTTCCATACCTTCCCTGCCTATATGTATCAATCGATGCCACATATGACATCATGGTGACGTATGGTCCAGGCTGCATTACAACATAAACTGAAATGATGATTGACGTAATCATGTTTTATAAATATGCGTTTTGGTTGTGATGTAGCCTAGACCAAAGTGAAACGTAACCATGATGCACGATATTGCAGTTAACCAATTTTCAGATCATATCCATAGCTGTTATTGTGTTGGTACTTGCAGACTTAATACGTCACAATGATGTCATCTATACCACGTGATCTGTGTGTTTACTACGCAGGGCCGCAGCGGTATCCCCATCTTGATATTACCCAAACCGTTTAGCTGCTTAAATTTCTGAGTTGACAGTCGTAGCTGCCCCTCGAAAAACCCACATGACAGAAATGAGATTACAGTACAGCTACTGAGAAACCACTCAGAATTATTAAGCATATAATATAACTAGGCAAACATCTGAAAACAATTATTAATCATATTACGTAACTGTTAGTCACAATCATGTTACTGCAGTAATTATAAAAAGCAATCGTTCGTCCTCGCTTATCAAATTTTTCACTACTCTGTAGCTACTAGTTTTATTTAAAATTAGCCCAGAGAGTCATAATGATGCTACTCTCAGAGATAGTATCGTAACAAACACACAGTTTCATGAGATTAAACGTTGTGCTCTTTTAAAGCAGTCAGATTGTCGTCGCAGAAGGGAAGAAGAGTTTCATACGAGGAAAGACTGAGCGGTTTAATACTCTATGTAAACAACAAAATTTCCACTTTCGATCACAATTTCTGTTTCACACGCCACTTTTGGAGAGTAAGAGTGACACATTATAAAATTCTATTACGCTTTATTGGTCCACAACGTGCTGTCTTCTCATCTAACGTCTGGCACATAATCTATACTGAATTATAATTTCATTTTATTTATCTAAAACTTCGAAAAAAAAGCAGCAGTCATTGTTTTAATATATTATTTTACCATTCTTTCTTTTTTCCTTCTGACAAAATCTTTTTGTAACTTGGTAACTGGCAAAAATTTGCTCCAGATGAACTGAACGTGAGATTCTTAAAGAATCGCTTCTCTTTTTTCGAATGTTTATTGGTTGTTATGACTAAGGTGTATTAAATTTCGGTCCTCTGAGACAGTGAAAAACTAATTTTTAGTTTAGATAAATGAATACCAATCAATAATTTAGGTACTTCTTTGATTGTATCTAATAAATGTAAAACAGATAATCACTGATATTACAAACATTTGCTAGCTGATTTTTCCGATAAGTTTAAAAGTTTGACAAATTCCATGGCCATGTAATGAATTTGGCTTCTAAATTTGGCTTTAACGTTACGTCACCATACACAGGAATCAGTATAACAGAATTTACAGATATAAGGATGTATGAATTGCAGACGAGTTTGAAATTGTATGAAAACATTTCCTAGCAAACCTCAGTTAAAATACTGATTTATGCCTTCCATGGAATCAGTCTGAGTTTTCATCGTTCTATTATCACAAAAAATTAAGAGCTTCACTTGTATACAAATACAGGATTTTAAATCCGAACGCTGTTGGTGACTGGTAACGATTGGAAGCGAAGTTTGGTAGTAACCATTTTAAACTCATGGTCCTGCCATCGAGACTTCGGTTTTTGTAGAGTTCCCAGAATCACTATACCGAACGGGGCATAGATCCTACTTAAATAGTGAGACCTAATTTTGTTCTTACACAGCTAATATTTCCTGTGTCATTGCAAAAGATATATTACAGACTCAAGTAAAAAATGATGACAAAAAAGGTTATCGTGGTCGCAGATGGCATTAACTCGACTAACAATAATTACTACCAGCCCATTTTTTATTATTATTATTTTTTGTCTTATGGCAATACGCTTCGTTAACGTCAGGTAATTAGTGGCGGGAAAGGACTGGTGGCAAGGAATAGAAAGAAATTGGGCCATGGTCTCTTAAAAGAATCATACGAGCATTTACCTGGTGTGATTTGGGGAAACCTTAGAAAACCCAAGTCTGATGGCCGGACCGGGATTCGAACCCGCCTCCTCCCGGATACGACACCAGAGCGTTACCACTCACCCATTAACTTCACTTCTTTATTACTAGTCGTATTTGGTCTACGATTACATCTATAAAATAATTTAAGAATCTACTTAAAGCAAAGTTAATAATAATCGTAAATGATAATATGTCGGTAGAAGTGAAATGTTTTGATGAGAGGGTGTGTTTCCAAAACAATCTCTGAAATCAGAAACGCAATTCAAATTTAATTTTTCTGTCTCTCTTACTCATTCTCAACCCCTCTCCTTTTTTCTATTTTTAGCAGCTCTAAATTAAAACAGTTAAAAGTGTGCCGGATGCTTTATATTCTGTTATGCTCATCAAATTCATATATTACTAATGTGATATATATAAGAAGCTTATCTTGCACTGCAGTGGTATGAGATCGAGTCAGCTACTTCAACTGGAAATCATGCCTCTGCACCAAACAGCATGTGACGGCGGTGAAAGATTAATTTTTAAATGCTATACTTCTATAGGCATGGAGGGCTGTCACTGTGCGTGGACCTGCTGAATAGCAGAGAACACTTGATGATGATGATAGCCAACTTCTTCGTTTCGGGTCATTATAGCTCCGTGATGACGCGCGGCGCCAGATACGGCGTTACCTGATTTGAGTTCCGGTGGTTGAAGAACTTTTTAAAACTGGGACATGTTTCGGTGGTGGTGCATTATTACTAATTACCAGATGGTGCACAAAAGTCCTGGGTTAAATCCCAAACCTCTCTGTAGCGCGTATGGCGTAAATGCATACCACACTTTTGACAGTGACTCGGCCGCCGGATTTGGACGTTAAGCTGGCGGCCCCATCGATGCTATTCGGAAGAGCAGGTCTCAATGGGCCGGCACCGTGTTTCACCCTCTCGCTTATTTGATCTCTCATCTCTTATTTTACTGTCGTCAGTCTCTCGATTGGTTTGATACAAACCTCCATCCGTTCTTATTTTGCACTAACCTCTTCATCTCAAAACACGTCCTCCGTTATCTGCTTCATACATAACCAACCCCGCATGACTTAAAAAATCACCCACGATCCTGTTTCTTCTTTGTGTAAGATTCTTCCACAAACGTCTTTCGTCAGCCATCATTTCCAAAACATGTTCATTTCGTGGTTTAACAGTCCACCTAATTTTCAGCATTCTTCCTATAGCAGCACATTTCGAGTGCTTCTTTCCGGCATTCCTGAAGTCCATGCTTCGTTACCATAAACTGCTCCATAAATAGAGTTTTAAAAGTTCTTTCTGAGTTCTAGGTCAATATTTGAAACTACTTTTTCATGAAGATTCTTTTTACAAGTGCTATTCTGTTTTTAACACCATTCCTGCTTCGGGCATCAGTTGTAATTTTACTTCCTAAGTAACAGAATTTATTTACTGCTAGTTTTGCATCCGATACCATTTTTATATTTACCTTAACCTACAATTATTTCTTTTAAACTTCTGTCTTGCACTGATCTGTATTTATTACAGGATCCTCTGTCATTATTTTGTTCATGTCATTCAGTAACTCCTCCATATACTCAGTCCGTACTGCTCCCAGGACAATGTCATCAACAAATCCGATTATAATGGTTATTGGTTTTGTCTTCGTGAACACTTAAGCCACATTCAAATTCATCTTTTATTGCTTCCTCTTTTGAAAGTTTAAATATTGTGAAGTCTAATAGGCATTAAATCAGGAGGAAAACTGAGGCATTAAATTGAAGTTCAGTGCGGGCAAGGTTAGTGTCAAACAAGGAACCAGTATTAAACGCTTTCCGTCTACTACGATATTTGAGAATTACACTCTAGCTGCGGAGAGTAATAGAGCTGATTTATAAAATTTTGTAACAATTAGCAGTGTTATAGCTCAGCATGATAATTTAATTCCAATCTTTACTGAAAAACATACATGAAACAATGGGAAAACATTATAGAGAATTAGTTCATATCCATATTGAAATTTCTTATTTTACCGCATTTTATTGAGACAGCTAATTTCTGTAGTTTAGTAATCGATTTGAGGTCTTTGCTCAAGTCGAATGTGACGTAGGATTCATTGAAAAGATTGAGATGTTACCTGTTTGGTTAATAGCAAACCGATCAATTTTGCTCGTCACTTTTGGTTTAATTCAACTTTATTAAACAACGTGATTAATATAACAATATCTCCAAGATAAGCAGGGCCTTATATTCAATTTTTATTTGATAGCTGCTAAAAATTGAAAAAAGGGAGGAAGGGGCGAAATGAAGAGAGAGAGAGAGAGAGAAAATGAAATTTGAATTGCGTTTCTGATTTCAGAGATTGTTTTGAAACCCCCTTTCTCATCAGATCAACTCACTTCTGGACATATATTTTCATATTTGATTTTTAACTTTGTTTTAAGCAGATTTTTTAAATAATTTTTTGGATGTCATCATAGAACAAATACGAAAAATATTGAAAAAGTGAATCTAATGGCTGAGCGTTAACGCTATGGCTCCGCATTCGGGAGGGCGCGGGTTTGACTCCCCATCCGGCTATCCAGATTTGGGTTTTCCTTCGTTTCTCCAAGTCACTCCGGGTGAATGTGGGGATTATTTCTTCTAAAATCCATGATCCGAATTCTTTCCCGTTCCTTGTCTCCATTCCCTTCCCATCTTTAATGAGTTAAAAGTTGACGAATCGTAAAGCCAGACGCATAATAAGAAATTGCTACAGTAAAATTATTTCGTTTTTCTTCTCGTTGACGACGGTGCGAACTCGTTGTGGTCCACCTAACGTCACCAGACGATGCCATTTCGACGAGGTTGAAGCCCTAGAAGATTTCTTTCAGTGTTACCTTCGTGAAAGCTTTCATAGTTACATCTGCAGTTTGCTAAGATGCACTCAGGTATGAGTCTTTCTTAAGTAAGTTATTCTCTGGCCCAAGTAGGTAAGAGTTGATGTTATATTTTAGGCATAAGTAGGTTCGATTGGTTTAAAATAATTGCAAAAAAATTGGCATGCCTAGACTCGAACCGAGGACTGCGCGTTTACAAAACTAGAGCTGTAACCAGAAGGCCACGGAACTCATGTTAACAGCCAGCTCGTGCAGTGAGTAAGCAACCCTATCCTGCCTTGGAAATCAGTTACCTTCAACTGGTCTTCGACAATTTTCCCAAATAATCTCTTTATAATCATTTGTATAGTTTTGTAGAACTAAAAATTCTGGATCTTTGAACATTTCCACCCACTGTTTGCCCCACACATCTCATTACGGACGGAATTAGTCAATTCAATACATAATTAAATATCGTTATAGTTTTACGCTAATCATTTGGAATAAAATGTATCACTGAACCACATGTTAGCCGCGCTTAATTGCAATCTTGTTAATTACAACTTTAACGATATGTTTCCCCATCCGAATTTAAGAAAAGTAAAGGTGGAACCGAATTTCGTTTGATTGAGGTATGGTGGGCCATATCTTGCCGAATATGACAGCCAATCCCGTGACGGGAAAATGCATTACTTGACTCGGGATTGGTGAGTAACCTTTTACTGAAATGTAGGGGAAGTTTGATGATCTACCCTGCCAATAAGAATAGTCGATGGGCGGAGTCTTCCCGTTATGTTACAGGCATTGATTTAAGGAAATGAATTACAGATGGCATTGAATTGAATACCTGCCAATGGGATGGTTTAATGGGCGGTGCTAGCAGATGCGCTAAAGTTTCCTGGGAAGACAAACTCTCCAGTGAAGCCATATTGTGCAAAAAGAAGAGACTTAGTCTCTGGCGCCCACAGTCAATTTTTTTGCCAGAGAGTGTACATACAACGTGGAGGACTGCTGTTCAAAATAATTGCGATCTTGCGTAGCAGAATACGTTTCCTGAAAGCAGATATTCAAGGATGAAGGTTTTCCTCTGATGAAATATATCGAAAATAAAACTAAAACGTTTCTGTGTCATGTTATAAGATGAAAATTATATTGATCCTCAAATCAAAATATATGGATGCAGCGGATGGAATCGATCAAGGAAAGAAATGGCAATCCCTCTTCTCTGTACTTTCGGAATCACGTTCGTCACAGACTGGTAGTGTTATTCAATAAACTTTATGGTCACTTGAAGGAGTATGGCACTGAAATTCTGGGATCCAAAGAAGGAATAAGAAGCTCTTCCCTTATGTTTGAAGAAAGAAGATTAATTTAATAGCACAGTAGTCATTATAGAAAGAGCTAGATTCCTGAATATAAATTCTGAGGTAGTTATACAAGGATTGATTAAATTAAAACTAAAATTTCGCGCCCAGAAAAAGACAAAAATACAATATTTCATTAATATTGGCCTACGTGCAGAATCAAGTTATTCAGCAAGCATCGTTTGCGTTATTTGTTTTACTGCTATGAGTTGAGTAGAACATTATCCCGGAGTGTACAACGCACTGATATTAAATTTCTTACAGTTAAGACTAACCCAACAGAAAATTTCATCTATTCAAATGTCATCCGGTTCTTGGATGAAGTTGAGCTTTTAAACCCAAATCAACATGGATTCAGAAAAGGCCGATGCTGTGAAACACAACGTGCACTTCTAATTCACGACTTGTGCCGTATTATAGATGAGAAATCCCAGATTGATTTAGTTCTATTAGATTTTAAAAAAAAGCTTTCGACACTGTGCCTCACAGTAGGTTACTTAGGAAAATTCGTGGTTACGTCATCTCTAGACAAATATGCGACTGGGTTGCAGACTTTCTGACGGGCAGATCACAGTGTGTAGTTCTCGACGGTGAGCGTTCATCACTTACCGAGGTGAGGTCCGGGGTACCTCAGGGAAGCTTGATAAGGCCTCTGATGTTTCTCATTTACATTAATGATTTGTGCGACATAATAAGAGGGATGAAAAGATTATTTGACGAAGTTGCTATTATTTATCGTGAAATCAAAACCCAGGACCACTGCGCTTTGTTACAAGACGATATTATGAAAATAATTGCGTGGTGTAAAGATTGGCAGTTGGAGTTAAACGCTAAAAAGTGCCAAGTCATGCGAGTAAGTAAAAAGGTGACATCATTTAAATATGAATATACGATTAATGGCACTGTCCTTAGAACGGTAGATTCCACTAAATACCTAGGGGTAACAATTCGTAATAATTTGTCGTGGAATGAGCATATCGAGAATGTAATGGGAAAAGCAAATCCTATGCTCCGATTTCTAGGTCGTAATTTAAATCAATGCACTCAGGAAGTTAAATCGATTGTATACAAGTCACTAGTACGTCCTCACTTAGAGTATTGTTGTTCTGTATGGGGTCTCCATCAAAAGGGTTAATGGAGGCTTTAGAGAAGGTCCAAAGAAGAGCCGCCCGATTCGTGACAGGTATGTATAGTTGGAGGGAAAGCGAAAGTGCGATGTTGAAGGAGTATGGTTGGGAGTCAGCAAATATTGCTACAGCAACATTCATATCTCTAAATGACCGTGAAAATAAGAGAAATCAGGGCCAGAACCGATTCATTTCTGTACTCATTTTTCCCACGAGCGATTAGGGAATGGAATAGAAAGGATTTACCGGGCGAGTAAACTTAAAATCCGATAGGAGTAGCTTTCGATAAAGCACTCCAGCCATCCTGATCTGGGTTTTCCATGGTTTTCCCAGAGCACTCCACGCGAATGCGGGACGGTTCCTCACAATAGCCCATGGCGCCTCCTGCCATATCCCTTATAACCCTTCCAAACCATAACCCTTTTCGATAGGTGCAATGCACCCTCCGCCACACACTTTTAGTGAATCGCGGAGTAATAATCATAATAATCATAATGGAGTGAAGCTTTCATATAATATCTGTATCAGATCGAGAATTAAACGCGCTATAGATGACCAAAAGACAGCGAAATAGGATTGAAAACAGGACTACCAGATTCAAAATAAAATTATTTAAATAACTTGTTTTGTGTTATTTCCAATAAATTTTAATTTGAAGGGCCATTAAATGTATATTCCCGCTCCTTCGTTCACGCAGTCTTTGGTGAGCGTAGTAATGCGTTCATCTTTTGTTTTTCTGCTAGTAGCCTAGAATAAAAATTTGTCATGTAGTATCTTTATAACCTTTAACGTAAAATAATTTCGTTACGCTTGTTGAGATGTTACCCTTTTATGTAGTGGATTGATTATCGTTCTCCACGTATTCTAAGGTACTATATTTCAGAAAACTGAATTTACGCAGTCGAATACATTTTTTAGAGGATCCAAAGTGTCTAGGTTTTATCGGACTTGCAGTGTGATCTTTGGTGAGTATCTCGTAACTTAGTGTTCATATGAGATGCAATGTGGTCTGTGGTGTTTATCAATTTTTCGTACGAACAAATTATTTCTTGCTGCTTTCACGTCCAGTGATAAGATATATCGCAGGTTATAAGCTACATAATAAACTTCCAAATTGTTTTGGTACTTTTTGCATGATGCCTGAACAAAGGGACTGACAGATGCAGTACGCTTATAATAGCGTAGAAAATCAGAATTAATAACTTTTTTAAAAAAGTATTTGAAATTTTAGAAATGTTTTCATTGTTTATAGTAAGTTCTAAAAAGAAGTATTTTAGCGAGAAACACTACCAATATTAGCGACCACATTTGTTTATTTCCTGCGTGAATGAAAAGTATCTCGGAACATTTTTTGTTTGTATATTTATTTTATATTTATTTCAATAAACTTGTTTGGAGCTCACAAAAGCGTTCTAAAACTATGTTTAAATTACACAACATCCTGAATTAAATGTAGTTCATCATGCGCAGAAACAAATTACAAGACCGTGTAGCCAGAAAGTTTCTGACGCCCTGGTGATTTCAACGCACGTATAGAAATCTAACCCTGACAGGTGACATTATTGCAGCTATGTATAGTTGTCACTGTGCTTGGAATTCAGTTCTATTCTCTTAATTTTTTTAAATTTAATTTAATTGCAATGGAGCACAGGCTCCGGTGGCAATTTCCCTACACCCCCATTTCCCCTATCCTGCACCCACCTACATTTGCCCTCTATAAATTTTACCTTTAAATTCTTCCAACGTTTTCGGTAAGTTATTCATCATTTCTCTTGGTAACTCATTCCAATCCCTGACACCCTTACCTAAAAAGAGAATCTTCCCACACCCTTGTGCCTGAAATCGAGTGCCAGCTTGTGGTCATGGTCATCTTTTCCCTTCCATGCACTACTTTTCATACCTATTGCAATATCTTTCCATGCCTCATCGCCAGTATATGCCCTGTACACTCCCATGACCCTCCTCATCCTCCTCCTGTCTTGCAATGAATCCCATTCCAGCTCCTTTATCATATCCGTCACTGATTGCATTCTGAGATGATTTCCAGAAACAAATCTAGCAATCCTTTTTTGCACCCTCTAAAACTCCAGTATTTGATACGTAAAATGAGGGTCCCATACTACACTACCATATTCGAGCAATGGTCTGACCAAAGTTTTGTAACCCAATTCCTTTACTTCTCTCGTACATCCCCTCATCACTCTCTCCAACAAGTGCAGAATTTTGAAACCTTTTCCTACCGCCTGAAGTGAAGGCAGTTTTAATTTCCTTATCATGTTCAATCAGAGGCACAACAAATTCGGTACCACGGTACCAGCTGTTAACACACACACACACACACACACACACACACACACACACACACACGATCTACGTTTTATAAATATTCCCGAGTAATGCATTACGATTGTATGTCACTTTGAAAGTGAGGAAATAATTGCTGTGATTCTTGCAAACAGAATAAATTTAAAAAAGAGTTAATGGTATTTAAGAAACACAATCTTTTGTGGCACTACAGCAATGTGATCATCTTCCAACATTATAATAGCTCTGTATGAGAGAAAAATTAAATTTTCTGATACTTTGATATATTAATGAAAACATGCAGAATACTTAAAAGTGACTTCAACTTACAAAAGACACAGAAAACATACCAACTATTTGTGAAAATGTTACTGCCGCCAAAAGCAGCTCATATTGATGCATGTTTAGTTACAAATTCTGCACTGTACCAAAAAGATCACAGTTTTTGTGACATAATATTCGTACGATCGCGCATGCGACCTGTTGTGAAAACATGTCGCCCATTGAACATCAAGCCTTACTCTTTTTCAGTACCTGATCCACTTCATCCTGGTCACCGGTGTGATGAAAGATAATGAGTC
>CM061921.1:378396716-378418625 GCA_031002005.1 Vandiemenella viatica
CTCTTTGGAATTCCAAGTCATCAAATATTTTGTTTTTCAGTATGTGCATCAAGAAATGCTGTACTGAAAAAAAAAAATGTTATCGAGTTATTACGGAATTTATTTTTAATTTTTGGCAAATATATACCCAAATTGTGTCAACGGTATATTAGGATTTTAACTTTTTAAGATTTTGACGAAAATTCAACGGAAAATAATTTTTATGCAGCTAAAAGTGATCAGCTCCTTAAATTGTGTTCCCACAGGCTTCTCGATAAATGTCTCATAACGCGCTGTAGTGGAAACCAATTATTAAAGTCGAGAGCCTAAACTTAAGTATATCAAGGTCCTACCAACCCATTACAGGATCGAGCAAAGAGTTTTTTGGAATTATTTGCATGCATAAGACTGCATTAAAAAAGAAACAAGTTGGAACAGACACGCATCAAAAATATTATACTGAAATGTCTTTTGTTGTGGGTAACAGAGGCTTACTGCATCACTCAGAGGAATTGGAAATTCTTATACGAGCGTATATCTGTGGCGGTTACGTCTGTTTGTTTCCTTGTCCAGGCATTAAGTAAAAACTACAGAACCAAATTTGATAGGATTATTTTCTAGCTTGAAATCTGACTCTCAGTGACTAGGGAATGGAGCAAGAACAGATAAGCGCCACAGATCACACTGCATCTCAAATGCACACACCTGCCAAAGATCATGCAACACACAGATAAACACACCGCTCTTTAGATTCTACTAATACTTTTTTTACTGCGTAGTCAAACCACTACATCAATGATTCACACTCTAATAAGCGTAATGAAATTGTGGAGTTTAATTACTGTAGAGTTTACAAAGATACTTCATTACAAACGTTTATGCTATACTTCTAGAAAAGAAACAAAATGCAAAGTCATTACTGCGCACACCAAGGTCCACGTGGGTGAAGCAGCTGCAAAATTATGTCTGCTATAAAAGTATAATTATGTTGCTATGTGCAGTGAATAATTTAGTTTATGTTTACGGTATATTCCGTCCGCTGTGGGGAAAATGGGATGAAATATAATCATAGCAGAGAAAAATATTGTTTTTAAAAAATTCATATTATTTGTTTGGATGTCAAGATTTATCTTAGAACCACATCGAAGTTTTGCCCCTCACTCGTGATGTAAAGTGATTGCACAAATTTATCCATTCGTCAAAGAAATACCTTCAGTACGACTTCGTGATAGTACTGCGGTCTCATTAGACAACCACATCGCATGACTTTGTGCAGTAAAACAATAATCTGCCATATCAGCACAGTTCCATGTCATATGCATACCATTATGGAAAGTGGGCAAAAACGTAGAAGAAATTGATTAAGGTAATGTGCCCGAAATCCATCCCCTTCCTTAAATTAGACCCCGCCCCTATAACTTCCATGGTAAGAGCTAAAATCTAGCGAGAGCGTTGGAAAATCTTCATAACACCGCAACTGACTACTTCTAGCAGTTACATAGTTGCTTTGTTGTCTTCATTTACGCTCGAATGTTTCAAAAATAGGTCTTGTGAAAGCTTGCTACAGTGTGCAATACACTTTAATTAGTTATATTGACATCTCACAATGCGTTTCCATTATTTAATGTTTCAAAGATTTCAAAGATTTTACCCTTCTTGAGATAGAGCGTGGAGAGTGAGGAGCGCTTAGCCGCTTAGACGAAGGCGCTACCTACGGTACGTTAACTGTAGAATCTAACAGACTATATGATTTATAGTGTTAATTATTTATTAATAATGTTGTAATTATAAAACACTGTAATTATTTACTAACTAACAAATTGTATTTATGGATATTACATTATTTACATTCATTTAAAAATATTAATAATATATTTAAATGAAATGGTTTCAATGCATTTTGATTACATTTTTATCTCCCAAAATTTTACCGTAAATCTATTACGATTCAAGTTTTAAAATAAAAAGAACTGTAGGCCTTTCAAAGTCTTACGAAGTGTTTTTGGATGAAACAATGCCATCAACCAAGAAATTTTTTTATCGAACCGATGTAATAAAGAACTTTATTGCAATGCTTATTAAGAAATTAAAAACTGTTAACATCGCTACAAAAGAAGCCAGAGATGATGCTGATGTTCGAAACAGCCATTGAAGAATCTACACAACAAAAGACTGTCTACGTCATAGGAGAAGATGTCGGTGTACTAGTTCTTTTAATAGTACGTGTTCAATCACATCAGCAAAACTTTTTTAAAAAAATCGGTAAGGGTAATGCGGAAACACAAATATATTCGACTTTGACAAATATCCTCGTTCTAAGAAACAAATTATTTTTTCACGCCTTGAGTGGATATGACACAACATGCGCACCTTTTAAAAAAGGAAAACTATCAATTATTAAAATATTCGAGAAACATTCCGATTTGGATCAATCAGCTGACAACTTTCCTCTAGAAACATTGTTTGAAAATGGAGTACGTGTCTTTTTAGCAATGTATAATGCTCCAAAATCAGAATACAGCATATACGATTTTCAATATACCCGATTTATCAAATCAGCTAGATTCAACAAACCAGTCCAGTTTTCCACTCTTCCACCTACAAGTGCAGCAACTCGACAACACCGCAATCATGTCTACTATCAGATCCAAACTTGCTTAGGGAATGATTTAGAATCCAAGGAATGGGGGAGGATATTGCAAAATGATTTTTAATAGCAATGAAGGCTGTGGTTCTAATTGTGGATGCAGAAAAGTAGAGTTGCAATGATACTCAGTTTGTGGTCAGTGAATGGACAAGCATGCCTCAACGCTTCATTATAACCAGAAGAACTGGATGAAGAAAGTAAATATGTACCTAAAATCCTTGAAGCTTTAGAACCAAATTTAATGGATGACGACGATGATGATAATGAATTAGAAGTTGAGTGACAAGAAGAGGAATACAACGACGAACATGAAGTATATTGAGCTGCGTACTTGAAATAAGCAGTAACAACAACACAATTCTCAATATATTAACTTGAATTGTAATAGATTTATTATTATTATTATTATTACTCCGCGATTCACTAAAAGTGTGTGGCGGAGGGTGCATTGCACCTATCGAAAAGGGTTATGGTTTGGAAGGGTTATAAGGGATATGGCAGGAGGCGCCCATGGGCTATTGTGAGGAACCATCCCCGCATTCGCGTGGAGTGATCTGGGAAAACCATGGAAAACCCAGATCAGGATGGCTGGAGCGCTTTATCGAAAGCTACTCCTGTCGGATTTTAAGTTTACTCGCCCGGTAAATCCTTTCTATTCCATTCCTTAATCGCTCGTGGGAAAAAATGAGTACAGAAATGAATCGGTTCTGGCCCTGATTTCTCTTATCTTATTTTCACGGTCATTTCGAGATATGAATGTTGCTGGTAGCAATATTTGCTGACTGTCATTCCGAAATACATCTGTCGTGAATTTTTCAATTGGCTTCCGTCGAGAGCAACGCCTTCGGTGTTCCAGGTCTTCCCAACCTAACTCATTCAACATCGCACTTACGCTTTCCCTCCAACTATATATACCTGTCACGAATCGGACGGCTCTTCTTTGGACCTTCTCTAAGGCCTCCATTAATCCCTTTTGATGGGGACCCCATACAGAACAACAATACTCTAAGTGAGGACGTACTAGTGACTTGTATACAATTGATTTAACTTCCTGAGTGCATTGATTTAAATTACGACATAGAAATCGGAGCATACGATTTGCTTTTCCCAGTACATTCTCGATATGCTCATTCCACGACAAATTATTACGAATTGTTACCCCTATTTATTTAGCGGAATCTACCGTTCTAAGGACAGTGCCATTAATCGTATATTCATAGTTAAATGGTGTCACCTTTTTACTTACACGCATGACTTGGCACTTTTTAGCGTTTAACTCCAACTGCCAATCTTTACACCACGCAATTATTTTCATAATATCGTCTTGTAACAAAGCGCAGTCGTCCTGGATTTTGATTTCGCGATAAATTATAGCATTATCGGCAAATAATCTTTTCATCCCCCCTATTATGTCGCATAGATCATTGATGTATATGAGAAACAACAGTGGCCCTAACACGCTTCCCTGAGGAACTCCAGACCCCACTTCAGTAAGTGATGAACGCTCACCGTCGAGAACTACACACTATGTTCTGCCCATCAGAAAGTCTGCAACCCAGTCGCATATTTGTCTAGATATCCCGTAACCGCGAAGTTTCCTAAGTAACCTAGTGTGAGGCACAGTGTCGAAAGAATTATGATAAACTGTTGGGAAATAAAAAAAATAATTAAAGTGTATTTAAGTTATTGCATTTAAATATCTTATTATTAATGTTAATTAAATTAATATTAAACTAATACATAATTTATAAATAATATAATGTCCATAAATACAATTTATTAATCAGTAAATAATTACAGTTTACTCATTATTACAACATTATTAATAAATAATTAACATTATAAATCTTACTGTCTATTGGATTCTACAGTTAATGTATCGTGCAGTAGAGTTATCGTTCACACGGCTAAGCGCTCCCCAGTCTCCACGGTCTAGCTCAAGAAGGGTTAAATCTATGAAATATTGTCTATGACGAAATTTGTAGAAACGTTTATGCTCTACAACTTTTCTATTAACTCAAAATAACATTTAGAGTAAATGAAGCGAGTTATTTGTTAAAAAAAAAAAAAAAAAAAAAAAAAAAAGTTTTTTGTGACCTTTGACCTTGAATATCTTGACTAACGTACACTTGATTCTATGAGATTTTTTAGCCAACTTATAAAATATCAAAACAACGGTTTTTGCAAATTTTCAGCTTGTTATCTTTCATTCCGAGGTTTAATCCTTATTTGACTGGACTAATAACTACAACCGGAGTAATAAATCCGTCCCCTTGTCACAATACAGTGTACAAAACCGCCCTCCTTTAAATTTTAGAAATTAATTGAAAGTGTTTTAATGTAGTCGATGATATAGTTATCTCTGAACAACTAGCTGTAGTAGGTCAGAGATAGTTTTTGTTTTTGTTTTTTTTTTTTTTCCAGTGAGTGTTGAAGTAGACACATGGCGTAACAAAAAAAAATGTGTTTTAAGTTGTGCTCTTAGTGGTTTAACGGGTATATACATAAAGTCAGTGTTGAGTGTTTAACCAGATTTAACTACGTAATGCATATTTTACGCCTGTGTTAGTTGTCGGAGACCAAGCATATGAGTTTTGGTTTGTGAGTAAGTGTACGGGGTACTGCATATGTGTACGACGGATTTCGGCGTGATTATTCCGTGTTTATAATTGCCCGTGACTGCTAATGTGAAATCAATTTGGCAATATTCGTTACTCAAGGAGATTAGTGAACTCAAGGAGTGACTTTCCACGTAGTAAAGACTGTTTATTTAGCCGTTACGAGCATTAAGAACAGACGGTGTATGACGAACAGTTGGAAGTTATATTACATTAAGTGCTTACAAGTCACTTGCCACTCTAACGAATTGCAGTCTTCGGATAAATGTTATTGTGAAGTGTATAATAGTGTTAACATTTTATTTTCCATTGGTGGTCGGAAATTAGTACACTTAAGGAACTAGCAGAATAAATGTGTTCATGTATTTATGAAAACGGAGTGTTTATTTTATTTTCTACGAAGTGCACGTAATATTCCCGAACCATCCATGGTGGCGACCAATTACACCTTTCCTTAGGTAAATAACAATTTTCATAGTGAAATATCGAACAAAAAAAAACTATCAAGTCAAACATGTTATAAACAGTATATATAATTTTCACAGTTGTTTGACACCCTCTGAAATCCCGGAGACGGTTTCAGGACCATCGCAATTACCGAAACATATATACTAAACTTTACGGAGAAAATATCAATTTTGAAAATGACATAAGGTTGATATAAAACTAATAGAGTGGTTATCTGCAAAGGAAAATCAGGTTCACAGAGTTTCATCTTATACACCATTCCTGGTTACAGAAAGTCCCTATTAGACGATTCCAGAAGCCTCTATCAAAAAGAAACAAATTGGGGCTTAGCGTCAGAAGAAACATTCGAATCAAATGCAAAGAGATGTCTTATCGATGAAGCTAAATATCATGTTTCGGATATCATTGACAAAACAAAGAAGAATGATGCAAGTTCAAGCGACTCTGAGTATGAAATACAAGTTTCACTGGTGTCCACCGATGACGACAACTCAAGCGATGAAGATGCGTCATGTCCAATTTGTAGACAGCGTTTTGCCCAAAACAAGTAAAGAAAGAAATGGATCAGGTGTTCAAAATTCTTCCAGTGGTGCCAGAAAATGAGCTCATCTTAAAACAAATAAATAATTTTGTTGTAAAATGTTTAAACATGTCGTCATATTTATAAATTTACCATAAGAGATCTTGACACTGTTTTAATTACTGTTTCAAAAAAATGAGTAAATAACAAATAGAACGGGGAGACGGAATTAAGACACCTTTTTGAAAATTCAAAATTTCCCTTAGTTTAATTATAATTTTTTTTTTCTTAACAAAGATTTATTTAGTATAAACACACTAATATCACTAATAGGTATTGAGTTGAGTTCTTTAATTATTTTTTAATTATTTATAATTCTAAATCGTTTATCAGAATTGACGAATTCGCTTCGGGGGACGGTATATGGGCATTTTCCCTTATTTTAAACGTCCCCACATAACTGTTGGCGTGCTACTGTTACAGACAGTCACCAGTTTTAATACAAGTCAAGGAATTAAAAAAGTGTTACTTTTTTTCCTTTGCTTCAGGCTTTACGGCTCGTCGAGGTCATTAGGCCTAGAAGAGAATGGTGGCAAGGACCGGAAAGGAATTCAGCCATTACCTTTTGAAAGAACCATCCGCGCAGTCACTTGGAGTAATTTCGGGAAACTATGAGAAACCTAACTAAGGATGGTCTGTCAGGAATTTGAGCTCACACCCTCCGAATGCCAGGTCCGGACGTTACCGCTCACCAACCAGGATTGGTATTATCTTTTTCTTATTATTTTTAAGTGTCGAAACTTGTGAATTTTCGCTACGGAAATATTTTAATTTGATGGTCATACATACTTTCCGCTTATTCTTCAAAAAATGGCATAAATTCTCTACGATTTTAATTTCAACCTGTGTGTTCAATCACAAATATGAGGAGCATATTACTAAACAAATACTGCTGCGATTGCACTCATATATCTCATATTAATTCAGTTCAGTCTTACCTTCACTGGTAAGCAAATGTTGATTTTCAGTTCTAACTGATGTTGGATCCCTTCTTGGTTAAAAATTAAAAGTGGAGCTTCACAAGGATTTGCGCACAAGCGACACAACCTCCTCGAATTGTCTGTACCATCTGAAAAAAAAAGATAAATATGTAGTACAAAACTATAATGCTGCTGAATTGAAGCTTGTAGAACACATTATTACATTGCTGGTGGTTTAATTAATATGATAAATAATTAGTCCACCATAAAGTTCACTTTAAACTTGGTTTGTATTTTCCATATGCACGACGTCAACGATACATATAATCCAGAGAATGCATACAACACTCCTTCCACAGACAATACAGTTCTTGGCCGTCGTAAAATTGATTCTGCGAAAACTCTTTACAAAATTAGATATTTACAGCTGGTGACCCCTCCCCAAACCATGCTTTCCAACTAATTCTCCTAAAAATAGCAGACATTAGGGCACCCCTCCCCAGATTTTGGTAAAAGCCCCTTCATCTTACTATAAAAGTGGGTTCCAGGATTTGCTTGGAATCCCAAAACTATTTAAATTACTTTTTCCGAACCTTCCAGTTTTCTTCTACTTTTGAATAAACATCTAATACTACCATTGTATATGCACAGAGTTTCACTATATATTGCAAGATATACAAACTTTGAATCATCTGAAACAGCAGACTCTGGTATAGCGATAGAACAGCTGACAGATCAAATAGTTCTGTTATTACATATTGTTTGTTCCTTAACAGCAATGTTGCTGACACAACTGGTAAAACAAATTTACTGTCATCGCTATTGTAGTTTAGTCTGTCGTTACTTCCAACACCACTCTCCATTATCTGATGACTACCTAAACCTAACAAACTATCTGAATTAGTACCTAAAACTGTTCTAATATCTGGCTCAATTACTTCTTTCACAACATGAGTATTTTTCTAACCAACTACTAGTTCACTATTACCTCCTACATTGTACACATTTTTACCAAACATTGTGTCAGCTGTCAATTTCGCGATATTTTTTCAAGTCAGAAACTGGTAAAGGGAACTTCTTACTCTGACCCGTTTCTCCAATACCATCATCTACATCAAATAAAGAGCTAAACAACTTATCAGCTAAGTCACATTCAGAACATTTTTCCAAATCGGAAACCGGTAAAGGGAACTTCTTACTCTCACCCATTTCTTCAATACCATCATCTACATCAAATAAAGAGCTAAGCATCGTGTCATCTAAGGCAAAGACCTTTTTCTCAACTTTGGAATTTGTACACAACTCTTTTCATCCTCCCTTGGTTCAGGTGAAAAACATCCTACCTTACGACTCTCCTCCTTATATAAGTCTTCTACTGACACTATAGTATCATCCTCCTCTTCAAGATATTTAAGAGATTCGTTAATCTCAGCTCTTTTAAAAACCTTCTTCCCACCAATACAACCAGACATAGTCCCCCAGTTTCTGCTAGCCAAACTGTCTTGTGAATTATGAATTCAGCATTGTTTTTAGTAATCAAACATTGACCATCCCACAAATCTTCAACATAAAGTTCATTATTCTTATCTGCTGAAATGATTGAGAAGTTCCACTCGTCATCATTAGGAACAATTTCTATCTCACCCTGTTCCTGCGCTCAGAGTATACTGCTTCCTCAGTAACATTTATATTTGACTTACTGTTAATTTCAGAAAATTCTGTATTCAAATAACTACTTACTCGAAATACGAAAGATTCTAAAATTGTTTGCAAATTTTGACTATCAGCCATATTCAATTAGTTATGAAATCAGTATGAAAACAAACTAGAGGAGAATTGAAATTTTGCTATCCTGCCACGAAGGAACATGCAAAAAAGAATATTTGAATAATCAGTACTTACTGTTCGTCGTCAGTTTGGTACTACTTAAATACTTTTTATCACCTTATATTTCTCCTTGTAACACTTTTACACCACTAAACACCTTTTTTTTCACTGACTATAAACAATCACAACACTTAACACACACACAACACTTCGAAAACACGTCGATTTTCCAAGCATCCAGTTTTAGCGTCGAAGGAAGATGGTATTCTGAGGTCGAAAAATTCCGCTTGCTGTCGGAAAATTACTGTTGATTCCAGACGTCGAAGGAAAATCACCAATGAGTGCTGCGTTTAGCAACTCGTTTTACTCGGTTTCAAGTTGTCGCCGAATCATTCACTCGTCGAAATACTCCAATTCGTCGTGAACCAACGATGATTTCAGTCGTTGTAACTCTTCGAAGTGTGCAGCCCTTATAACCTCTTCTATCAGTCGGTAACTCCGAAGATTGAATTTGCTTATTGCAAATCTGCTGCAAATTCTTTTAGGGAATTAAGCATCTCACAGATGTTAAAAAACCCTCGTCGCTTTAGTCGGTCATCATATTGGATTGCTCGTGGTTTAATTAATATGATAAATAATCAGTCCACCATAAAGTTCACTTTAAACTTGGTTTTTATTTTCCATATGCACGACGTCAACGATACTGGTTACATACATACATATAATCCAGAGAATGCATACAACACTCCTTCCACAGACAATACAGTTCTTGGCCGTTGTAAAATTGAGTCGGTGAAAACTCTGCCGAAAAACTAACTATTTCTCTGTCTTGGATGATCACTCCACCGAAATTTCTAGAACACTTCAAAAGCTTCCGCCAGATATTTCTCGAACATTGACAATACTTAAGCAATTGAAACATATTAAAAACAATTAGAATTAATACATAATCATTTACAATCAATACAAAATAGTCAGAAATGGAAATTAAAGATACTTAAACACAAAATTATTCACAGAAATCATTTTAAACTGTAGCAAATTGTCCTTTAGACATCGTAACTTCAGGGCTGGCGTTAGGATTCTTGGGCCCCGGGTAAGTGTTCTCGGTTCCCCCCCCCCCCCGATTTTTTTTACTTTAAACTCTGATTTTTTGGATACAGGCAGAAAATTTTAATCCAAAAAATCAATTAACACCTTTTTAGAAAAGATTTTTTCTGTTTGGTTTCTATTTAGCTAGGCACCCTCGCCGGAGGGCCCGCTTTGGGGGACCGGGACCGGGTACTTTTTCCCCGCTTACCCCTCCCTAACGCCGGCCCTGCGCAACTTGTATTAACACTTGGAATTACGAACATTTAAGCAATTCTCTTGCACAATTCGGTTCTGAAACACATTAAATGGCCTTTAAACAATTTATTTTCCTAAAAGAAATCCTATATACATTGATTTACAGGAAATTGCAAAACAAACCTACAAGATCATATAGGATTTCCTGTCCTAATTAAAAACCACATTTAGAAAAAATGGCAGTTATTGGGAACTGCTGATAGTAGTGAAATCTTAAAACTATGATCTTCATTCGAGCAACACGTCATACTTATAGCTACAGATATACTAAATAATAATAATTCCATGTGGTCGTAATGACCTGGTGACAGGCTTTCAATTGGCTGCTCATTCCGCCCCTGTCTTAGCCGCCTTAGCCTAATCCGGTAGTACCACTAGGTATAGTAGACCTACCGTTTAACTTGGAATCCGAATCCCAGACGCGTTCACACCACACAACAAATTATACCAGAGGTGGAGGTCGGGTAAAAAGACCATCGAGACAGGGATTCGGACCGGGGATGTTTCTTTCCTCACTCAGACTCATTAACCACTGAGCCACCAGCCTGCTACAAATTTACTGTTAACATTAGATTTTACTCATCCAAAAGATACCGTTTAACTGGTTTGATCGGCAATTTCTTTTAGCAAATTGATTTGGACCCTAGCTGTTTTTAAGTCATCTGATAGGATAGCGATATCGTCGGCAAAAGTTAGAGTGTCTTCCGTGATCCCTTTATATATAGTTCCCATTCTCAGTGGACTTTAGTCAGTTTTCTTTACCTGCGCTCGCCTGGTTTGAATTATCTTTTCGAGAACGCAGTTAAAAAGTAGTGGAGACAGACCGTCACCTTGACTGACGCCAGTTGTAACCCGAAAAGAATCCGACAGGCATCCTAAAAACTTAACTTTCGATTTTGTGTTTATCAGCGTGGATCTAATTATAGCCAATAGTTTCAGGTCAACTAAAAATTCGTTAAGGATATTTAATAGAACCTCCCGGTCAATCGAGTCGTAAGTCCGCAAACACCTGGACCTGAGCGTACAGTAACTGATGGATGTCTTGATTTTGTGGATCTGTTCGGCTGTTGAGCGACTTTTTCTGAAGCCCCCTTAGTATTCTCCTGGTTGGTGCTTAACTTGGAACTCTAATCTCTCCTGTATGGCAAGTCAGAGAATTTTGTAGGTTACCGGAAGCAGGGAAATTCCTCTGTAGTTGATAACGCTCTTCATACCGCCTTTATTGTGCAACGGGTGGATTAAAGCCATTTTCCAATATTCGGGTACGGTTTCCTAGTTCCAAATTTCGTCTACTTGCTTTTGGAAGACTTCTGTTGATTCTTCAGGAGCATATTTATATAGTTTTGCAATTACGAAGTCTTCTCCAGGTGCCTTGTTTTTTATTCTGGCGATGTGCCTCTTGATTTTTTTATTTTTGTCGGGTGGTAAGGATTCGAGTACCTGAATAAAGTTTCTCGGTCTTGTTAGCGTATTTGCTTTTTTGTTTTAATTTCGTGCTGCTCGTATAATTGGTTGTGAATTACATAGCTTCGATCCTCTTCTTCTTGGGGTAGTATTTGTCACACTACATCTAATTCGAAGGGAATTTAGCTAAAGAAATGAGAGCAAAGGAAAAAATCACTACAACAAAACAAATTGTGGTTTATTAAATTACTTATTACTGATCGTTCACTAAAAATACTTCCCTTTTACTTTCTTTTATTAACACAAACACTTACCCGTTCACAATTTTACATCGCTTTCTTTTCTCACGCAGTTACCGAAAATTAAACTTTTTACAAATACACAGTTTACTGCAAGCGAATAAAGCGAGATACTTCCTTTTGCTTTCTCCGCCATATCTTCTTTATGCGAACCATCCAAAACAAAGATACTATACTTCGCCCACATTCATTGTCATATATGCTAGAACACTCTCTTAAATGCACACACTGTCTTACTCCTAACACATTAGAATTAAAAATAACATTGGATTAAGTAAAAAAAAAAGCATACATATATGTAGGGATGAATTGGCTTTTCGCAATTAAGTAGGTTCTTCAAATATTCCGCAGTTTTGTTCATTTGATGAGGCCAGTGTGCCATCTTTCCTTTGAAAGTACTCGAACGGCGACGGCGGTTTGTACTGCTCTCTGATTTTGTTTTTCTTAAAATTTTGTTCTATGATTTCAATAAGAGATTTTTCGTAACCACGCTTCTCGGCTTGGATCGCTCTAGCCGTTTGCGCCCGTTGGGTTTTGTAGGTTTCCCAGTCGGTTTCTGATTTAGTTTAGTAGTATTTTTTCCTTGCTTGGAATCTTTCTTTGAGCACCGATTCATAGGTGTATTTTTTCTTTCTTTTGATTTCTGCGAGTTCCTTTGCTGCCTCAAACAGGCTACCTTTTGTGTTGTTAAAGTTGCAGTCACTGAGTCTTGCCTTCTCCTGAAATCCCATGATTTTTTGCCTGAGCTTATCATTGTCTTAGCGATCTGTTTGGGAGTTTTCCTGTTGTTTGCGGGAATAGGTTTTAACTTGATTATAGACATATTCTAGATTTGTGCTCTTTTTTAGTTTAACGTTCATAATCTCACGGTTGTTTTTCCAGGAGATAGCAACGTAATCTATTTGGAACTCTCCTGTGGCTTGGATGCGAGATCGCCACGTTGTTTGCTTTCTTTGAAAATGACGAAAGTGTGTCGACGTGACCTGAAGGCTGTGATTTTTACAAAGGGAAACTAATCTCTTGTCACTTTGATTGGTTTTCTTGTGAACGTGATAATATCTAATAATTTTGCACTATTTCTTTTCTCGCCAAAGTTGGACGTTGAAGTACCCCAAAAGAACTTTACATGGTACTTGTAAACTTTGGCTAGTTATTCATACAGTAGGCCTTTGATGATACCGACTGGTCGACGTATAGAGCAGCGCCATTGCCACTACCACAGACTGCAACTGATGGCACTCAAAACCACGGGTCGGGGGAAGCCACCTTCCCAATTGAGAAAAGAGAATAATAATGAATATCCTACGTGATGTAACTCTCCTGCAGCATGCTGTCATGTTCGATGGAGGGATAGAACTTGACTAACTGCGCAATCGCGCGAGAAAGTTGGCTCATATGTAACAGAAAACAGGAATTAGGTTGGCAATTCGTTTCGGCACCTCAAGCATTTTTAGCCAATTTCTGGTCTTCCACACATCAAGAAACACCGCTGATATTTACAGCACTCAATGATCTCACATCCTTTATTAACTGAATAGACCCAGCAGTGATTTACAAAATCTGTCACTACAGTTTGCCGAGAGCTTCTTTGTGCACTTCCGTCCTTAGTGAAAATATGCTACGTCAGTTGTATGTTAAAGTTACCTCTTTTTTTTTTTTTTTTTTTTTTTTTTTTTTTTTTTTTTTTTTTACATAGTACCCCTCGTAAATTCTTAGTTCCGGCAACCAGCCAGGCTTTCCTTTTGAAAGACCACAGATAGGTATTTCTCATGACTTCTAATACTCGTAGTTTTTCATCAGTAACTGTTTCAAGTACAAAGTGAAACATTCTATTATGTGATTACTTGATGCACTGTAAGTTACTGAACTAAAGTTTATGTGACATAACGAACATTTCAGATCTTCATCCAAATTATGCACTCACCTGTATCTCCGAGAATGTTGGTCAGCAAGGATATACCAAACTCTTCTGAGAACGTACGTCTTCTAAAACATGAACAAAAATGGATTATTGATGTTAAAATTATTACGGTAATCAACTTAACACTGAATAATTACAGTGACAAGAGAAAAAAATGAATGAAACAAAGAGAAAGTTGAGAAAATTCATAAGAAGAAAAACTGCAAACGCTAAGAAACAACTGGTTTTTTGCTGAAGAAAACGTTTATAAATATTTTGACCCTGTAAATTGTAGTAGATTCGTACGCATAACTAATAAATTCAGTTGGTTTCATGGTGTGCACTCGACAGAGGGATTGGAATTGGTTGGCTTTCGCTAATGGTGGCGCTTGTTAACCGTGAACAACTCGTTGTATGATATCATTTTCGCTTCTCCTGCAGCCTTTTTGGCTGTTTTCAGCATTATTTGAACACGAAATCTCCAGTATATTTATCCGATACACAAAATACAAAAAATAGTGCAAACACCCCAAGATTGTGGGTAATATACGACAGGTACAATAAACCTTACTACCGAACTTAACTGAAACAAACTGACCGTGGTGGGTGAGCGGTAACGCTCAGGATGATGCGGGTTCGAATCCCCGTCCGCTCATCCAGATTTCGGTTTGCCATGAATTACTGGATGGTTCCTTCAAAAGGTCATAGCCGAATTCCTTCCCATTCCTTGCCACCAGTCCTTTTCCGCCGCTAAAGTCCTTGACATCGATGAAACGAAAGGTTATAAGCTTTACTAATACAAACGGGCCTATTTCAAATCGGTAGTTCCATTCTGTGTACTGAGTTATATAGTTAGGTTTATTACGCTTGTTCCTTTGATCACTACTGAGGAAGGGATGTAATGCTAATATATACACAGACAAGTTATTAGTCTTTTAGTGGATTATTTCTTTTGATTACCTTCAAAAAACATCAATTAAGTATTTCTAAAAATAACTCCTAACCTTAGATTCGTTTTCGTCTGATAGCTGAAGCATAAGAAGGTTTTATATATATATATATAGGTTGCTAGTCTCTCATCGGGCGCCTCCCCAGGTGGCGGATAGGGAATGCCCACCAGATATGGTGGGTACCGGGGAAAAAATACCCAGGGTGGACCAAAACTAGCTAAAGGAAGAAAACCTTGAAAAAAAAATTACCTGGTCCTCCAGGTTGGGGGTTTTGCAGTGGGCCAGCTCCCCACTCATATAAAAAATACGAAATGCTAAAAAACCGAACAATATGCCTCGGAAAAATTGGATCACTGGACGACGGAACGGCGATGGAAAAGGGAAAATGGCTTTTGGATGCTGGAATGTATAAGGTATTTCTACGAAAGTGAACATATTACCCGCAGAGCTTGACGCATTCAAGATGGCTGTTACTGTATTATCTGAAACTAAGAGAAAAGGTAGAGGAGAGGAAGAACTTGGTAACCATGTACATATTTGGAGTGGAGTACCCAAAGATGCAAGGTCTAAAGCAGGCGTTTCCATCATGATACAGAAAAAATAGAAAAAAGGATCACAAATTGGGAATTTATCAGTGAACGAATTATGGTAGTTGAAATGACACTGTTTGCCAGGGAGATTGTGATTATTGGGGTGTATGCCCCTACAAATGATGCAATAGACCGTGAGAAAGATAAATTCTGGACTACTCTTCGAGAAACCATAGAAAAAATACCAGGAAGGAAAGAATTGATTTTGATGGGGGATATGAATGGAAGAGCAGGAACCAGAGAATCTTGCAAGATAGTGGGAAAACACGGAGAAGCAGAATGTAATGATAATGGAGAACGATTAATTGAATTATGTGAACAATTTGATTTAAAAATTACAAATACATTTTTTAAACACAAAGATATTCACAAACATACCTGGCAACAGAATACTAGAGAACTTCGATCTATAATAGATTACATTATCATAAGACAAACAAGCACCTGTAAGGCAAGTGATATACGATCATACAGAGGAGCCCCGTGATACAAAATTTTTTTTTCTTGATGTTCTTTTATACTTTGGTATCGAAACGCTCCTACTTTTACTGTTTTGAATATTTGTTTTTAAGTTGATGTAGCGCTTTTGCAAAAGTTATCCAGGGGGCTCTTTCATTACAATGGAGTATAATTACTGGCAACACCGCGCGTTTAAACAAAGAAAGCATCGTAGCTCTGTAGCTCCAACAATCGCACGAAATCGTTGTGCTTGCTGTCGGTCACTGTTGTTTGGTTTGTTAGTAGCGGCGGTGTATATAATGTTTTCTTAAATAAAGCGAGGAAGTTTTAAAATTAAAGGGTATATATCTAAAATTGCTAAAATCATGGTAATTAGTTAAATTGTAAACCCTCGAAATTATTTAAAGGAAAACGTTATATTTTCCGTTGAAAATGAAAAAAATCAACTTATTATTACTCCGCGATTCACTAAAACTGGGTGGCGGAGGGTGCATTACACCAATCTTAATGTCGGAATACGTGTAGTCTAGGCTTCCACTTCCATTGTCCGGTCATCAATTAAAATCAAACATTTTAAGCGTGGCATGAAATTCATTTTTTTTTTATTGTTTTGCTTATTTAGAATTCCATTAGCTTTCATGCTAAGATTCACATGTCCCTTGAAGTATTTTCTAGTAATTTTTAAATTTATCATCTGACAGATTCGTGCTGGATAAATTTCGTACATTTCGCGTTATCCGATATACACTATGCGTACCTACCTATTATCGACAGTGCACCTATACTCAACATGAAATTGCATTATGTTGGAATTTATACAAACAAGATGATTCGGAAAACTGGGCATTAAACTAGCAATACTGTTAGGTTTCAAGCCAATCCGAACGGGTCCAAGTGTTCGTTGATAGTATCGTCTGTCGTTGGTAATCAGTTTTTGCAGATCATGTGTTTAAAACAGTCGTAACCGCGTATCTTTCTAGCGAAATCTTAACATTTGTAAGCATTTAAATTCTAGGTTCATGTAAGTTTTTTTTGCTTTCTACTGAGCGAGAACATGCAAATATGATCGCGATGAAATAAATAAGCGTATGATTCTCTAAGAATTTTTCATAATAAGTTTAGAGAAGAAGAAAATTTCTATTATGAGTAACCTCTCTGCCGAATACAGATACCTAAATTCTTGCGCGTTCCTTAAATCGACAGCGATGTCGAACTTCTGTTCCTCAACAAATTTCAGGTTTAACCATAAACTGAACGAACGTTGGAACCGTTTACATTTTTATTTATACGCTACAGAGCGGCGCTAGAAATCTAAAATTTACAGGTTGAGATGGTCTTCGATTCATACAATGTTTTTTTTTTTTTAGGAGTCTGTAGCTACGTATATCTTATGCGCGTAGTAAAATACTTCCCTTGTTAAGTACTTCATGTAAAGACGGATAACATCGCAAAGGAATGTTCTTATATTACCTGACCCGTTGTTTTTTTTTTAATTATGTTGTTTTTATATTTCATACTACTATTTTTATGAAGGAATTTAATGTAGAATTGCTTCTCTAACTATACAGTATCCCCCAGGGTCGCACGACTTGTGGGACCCGGATACTGGGATTTCACAAATGTGACCCCATCTAGGTATGGAATTGCATCTACTTGGACCAAGCCACTTCTGTTAACTTTCCTCTCGATATCCCTTGGTCCTGCAAATACCACGGTTGCGAAGGCATTTAAAAACAGCTTGTGTTAACGTTTCAGCAACAAATGATTAGGTAGCTTTCGACTTTTTTAAATTTATAGCGGAATCTTATGGTTGCCCTATAGTTACACCGGAGGAAATTAAAAACTCAACACGCATACAGGAATGGAAGAATTTTAGGAAACTTTGAAGATATATCCAGGGTCATACCCAGAAAAAATGATAACAAATGGAAATGGATCAGGGGTTTATTACCTTTAGATACAGTTGCCAGTGAGAAATTCACCCACCTTGAGCATCAATACATTCGTTGATCCTTGCCGGCATTGAATCAATAAGAGTTCTGATGTCTTCTTGGGGCATGTCTCTACGTCCGCATGTCTTTTGCAGTCAGTTGTTGCACATTTTGTGCTGGGTGACCATGTGGTCTAATGTGGCTACTCCTGGCAGCCCAGACATGCTCTATTGGGGACAAATCTGGGGACCGTGCTGTTAAAATTGTGATCGTAAACCCTAGCAAGGCTTGTGTTGTGATTGCCACAGTATGAGGACGGGAATTATCTTGTTGGAAGATGCGATTTGGATAGTGAATATGTAGGGTATCATAATAAGAAGCAACACCACGTCCACATAGTGGTGGGCTGTCATTGTGCCTTCAACTCAGATTTGGGTTTTCCAGGTTTTCCCCAAATCACTCCAGGCGAATGCCGGGATGCTTCCTTCAAAAATGCCATGGTCGAATTCCTTACCGTTCCTTGTCCCCCAGTCCCATCCCGCCTCTAATGACCTGAGCCGTCGACAAGGCGTAAAGCCTTAAGGGGAAAAAAAAAAATCAACTCAGTCATGCTGTTGAAACTGATTGCCGCAAAAACATGACACCAGTGGCTGCAAGTGTGACGTTCTGAAATCATGGCAGGTAAGCCGTTTCTCTGCTACGCCTGCGAACTTGTAGTCGATTATCACTGTGTAACAAGTATGTATACTGACAATCCTTCTGGAGATTTCTCGATATGAAGCACCCTTTTGAAACACGCCAGTTCTTCGACCTCTCTCACAGTTAGACATTTGGGTGTAGACGGTTGTCACTCTTCGCCTTGGCATACTTAACCAACAAGAACTTGTGGACAACAAAGTGTCATGTTACACCACACTATTCGCCACTTATACGCTTAAAAAAAAGAAAAAAAAAAGCAATTTACATAATAAATAGCCCAGTAATTCTCATACTATTACATACAAAACTTTTAATTTTTAATCATTTAATACTTTTCATGAGGGGATACTTGGGTCCAAATTTCATTCATGTATTACAACACGGTCTGGGGGTTGGAATTTTAAGTTGCGCCAGTTTGTGTATCCGTTGCTACGTGTAAAGGTCGAGCTGCACATTGCCAATACTGGTCTGTACCGTCACCGCATCGACAGTCAACTGACTGACGCCTCGCCCCCTCGCGTCCACATTTTTCCATAGCTCGGCCGTGTCCCTAGCCGGTCGTTAGGATCATTTAACGTTTTCAAGTGATAGTTTCAGGGAATCAGTGTTCGGGATGACAGGTAGGTTTGTCACCCTACTTTATAATAGAATACTGTACTTTATTTTGCACAGTTTTCGTGCAAAGTATATTGAAATACTTTTTTATCTGATTCACGTTATCAACTAACTGGTTGATCTTTTACGAACAAAAATAGTATCCCAACGCAGTATTAACAAATCACCATCACACGGTACCGGAATGAAAGATTGTAGCATGTTTCAACGCAATCACAATGAAATGTCAACCTCTTACGTGTTTGTTTTGTTTGAGGTTCTTTTCGATTCAATCAATATTTTTTGTTAGTAAAGAACGAGATTACAACATATTTTAATTTAAATATAGAACATAAAGATTTTGTATAGTAAAAATAATAATTTTATGTTTCAAAGTTCTAGTCACATAGTTTCTTATTGGGAAACTCTCTGTTCACCTATATCGTAGTCATCTAACTTGAAATTATTTTTCAAACATGATAAAATGAACATACTCTTTTTCTATAACATCTATTTTTGCTAGCCAAAACACGAATCTACTTTTATGTGTTTGAATATTTATTTTTAAGTACTTCTAGGTTAGTCTGGTGACTGAGATGGTTACGGCATGTGATTCGGGTCTGGGAGGTTCCCATTACAAATGCGGATCTTAGCTGCAATTTTTGTGGGTCTTAAAATTGATCTTCAACTTTGGCGAAGCTTTGATTTTTTTATTGCGAAGATGCTAGGACTCTTCCTACATTTTACGGACATCTGATGAACATGGATACAAGAAATTTTTTTAAGGCAAACAATAACATGAAATCAACATTTGATCGTAAGGGAAGGAAATTTTCAGAACTCTCTTTATCCGCTTCTCCACATCCAGCAGGTCGACACTGGTCTGCACCGTCAAAACATAAACCTATCCAATGCGGCCAGGTGTCGGCCGACATGCCATGTCCTCTGGACAAACTTCGATCGAGTGAGCGCCAACAGTAGGAAACGTGTAGGTGCGGTGACGGTGCGGAACAGTATTGGACAAGTGAGGCTCGATTTTCAGAGGAGTTAAAACTAGTCTAAAACCACTTTCGATCACCGATGAGCAACACGTGGCTAAAATCTTGCTATATTGACTATTGAACATGAAGTAACTTAAATTGTTAATTTTGAAGATGTGATTTACGAGTTTGCAGCTATTAAAGCAAGAAAGAGGAGATTGTGAAAGCAATTGTTTTAGTTTATTTATGTATCTTTTAAATGTTGTTAATACTACAATTTTTTAACAAACTATTATTTTTTAATAACAATAAATGTTTATTTAATTATGTTTTAATAATATCATATTTTACACTTACAAGATGCTGTCTTTTACTTAACGTTGAATTTAAGTTTTCAAGGGGTGACACCAGCGATATCCGCCCCGGGTGTTACTGGTTGGTTTTTAGCGAATTACTTAAGCGGTCTGGTGGCTCAGTTGTTAAGGCATCTAACTTGAGATCGAATCCCTGTCTCGGTTGGGATTTTCAAAAGCCTTTCACCTCTGGCACAGCTTGCTATGTCTTGACATGTTCGCAAAACACTTCTGTGGTTCGTATTCCACATCAGTGGCGTAACTATGCCGTTGGGGCCCGTGGCAAATTAATTGGATGGGCCCCTCCCTCAGTGCCGGATATAGAGGGGTTGGATGCAAACCGGGGGCCCCCTCCGGCTGGGGTCCCTTGCATTTTGTCCGTGCTGCCACCCTATTGTCCCTTTCACCCGTGGTCATAGGATACGATTAGGGAGGATTTAGCAGCCGGTAAGAAACTCTGTGGCCAGGTCCTTACCACCACACGAGTTTACTTTTAACATAATAAAATCGGTACTGGTATATCTCTGTCTAGCGTGATCATTATAAACTAAAACGTAAATTGCTAATTTACGAACAAATTCGAAAAAACCTATTACTTGTGAATTGAAACAGTGGTTCTCGAGTTATAAGCGTACACAGTTCATACATATGTATTTAATAGTACACCATCTCTCTCTCTGCATCACAATAAGCTAATATCTCGAGGACCGTCGATTAAATTTTAAAGCGTTTTGTTTTGATTTGTAGGTTATCATTTGGTCTCTTGCGTATATGTCAAGACGCTTGATAAATAGGGTACTTAGGAGTGTCGAATTTACTGAACTAAGTCGCTAGAAACAAATATGACAAAGGTTTTGCAGTTATACGCTGCCTAAAATGTCACACCAGTGCAAAATAAAAATTGCTCTGCATGATGTGTTTTAAAAACTCTTCTTCAGCATGTGACTGTATTCGGTAGGTGACCTATTGTAAGCATTCGTACGTCGTATAATACGACTGCTGTTCATACACGCGATTACGTACTCTTCTTTGATTTTAACTTTACCTGTTTTCTTTTTACACTTACCATATATTCTAAATGGATTCCAAATCTGGTATATAATAAACGCTTTAATAACTGAAATTGCGATCTCAATACTGTTAATTAACTATCCGGTACACTTTTCTTAAATGACTCATCGAGGCTTCCTTTGACGCATTAATATTACAATTTATATTAAAATCTTACAACTCTATTAATATGTACAATTTGTTGGTCTACTTATCTTTATTGAATATTCACAGCTGACATATAAACATTTTACTGAAGTTAGGCGCGTTAGGTGATGTTAGGACGCGGTTCCCGGCGTTTCGCGTATCATATG
>CM061921.1:378419625-378439991 GCA_031002005.1 Vandiemenella viatica
GTCCCAATTTACTTCCCTGTGGCACTTCATACTTTACTTCTCTTTCCTCAGAAACACTGTCATTAAATTTCACCTTTTGGTACCTGCCTGTCAAATAGTCTTTCAACCATTCATATACATCCCCTTGTATATCATACAATTTATTTAATTTTTGTAACAATAAATTTCTGTCAACAGTCTCAAAAGCTCTTTTGTAGTCGAGGAATACAGCTACTATTCCCTCTCCCTTATCTATTAAGTTTAACCAATTTTCCATTACTAATTGAATTGCTGTCTCTGTACTACGTTTTTCTCTGAACCCAGGCTGACAGTCTGTTAAAAGATCATTTTCCTTAATATAATTTAGTAACACTTCATATACCACAGATTCTGTTATTTTTTCTATTAAGGATAAATTATTTATAGGTCTAAGATCACTACATTTAGCACTACCTTTCACTTTGGCACTTGGAACAATAACAGAAGTCTTTAATTATTTTGGCATCTTTTTCTGTTTTAATGAGTTTTTGACAATGCTAGTAATTTCCTTTCCTATCACAGACCATAGTCTTTTTATGACCTCAGTACTAATTTCATCCGATCCCATAATATTCCTAAAATCTCTTATTATACTTTCCACTTTTTGTTCTGTAATATCCTGAAATTTTCTAAGACACTTATTTTCTATTTTTGGTACCATTTTACAACCTTGTGTTTTTGGAATGCTTTTAACCAGTTCTTCAACACTTTCTATGAAATATTTATTTAATTTATTTGCTACCTGTTTTGAATCAGATATACATTCTTCCCCAAAATTATATATTTTAATGTATTTTCCTTAATTTTATACATAGCTTTAATGTATTTCCATAACTTTTTAGGTTCATCTTTTAGTTGAAGAAATTTTTTTTTCATAAAATTCACTTTTTGTTTTCCTCCATATATTTACAAATTTATTTCTACATTCTTTATATTCATTCCATGACTCCTCTACATTTATCCTATCTCCAATTTCTTTCATTAACAGGAACCTCCTATATGCTGTGTCCCTTTTTACCATGGCATCCTTAATTTCCATTGAATACCAAGGACATGGTACATTCTTTACCCATCTATCTGGTTTCTTAGCTTCCTGAATACCCTGGACTATACTGTCTCTTAAAATTATATATTCCTCTCCTATATCCATATTATTAGTACTCAACTCAAATCTTTTATCATCTATTTTATTTTCTACTACTTTTAATAATTTTTTATAGTCCATCTTTCCCTTCACTAATATTTTATTCCTATTCCTTATTTTACTATTGGTCCAACAGGTAATGTTTAATATATTATGGTCAGAGATCTTTGGTGTTTCTAATACAGTACATTTAAGATTAAAATTGTCAGTTATCACTAGATCAATCATAGTCTCACTATCAGGAGTGACCCTCGTCACATTCTTTACAATTTGTTTCATTCCCGTCCCACTGATTTGTCTTTCCAGTTTTTTTTTAAATAAAATTCGTCTTTTTTTAGCCAATCTATATTAAAGTCCCCCCCCCCCCCAACAATGCAACTGTTTTGTCTATTTTCTAATAATTCAACTATAACCTTAGAGAACAAATCTATGAATGCCATTTTGCTACTACTAGGTGACCTATAAATCCCCACAATTGTCCCCAGTTGTTCTGCATTAGTATATACCTTGATAGCCAATATCCACCATTTACCCTGATTAGCTTCTGTCATGACTACATCATACAAGAAGTCTTCAGTTACATATATAACAATGCCTCCAGTATGTTTACTCTCTGAATCACATCTTAAGTGAGAATATCCTTTTATTGCAATAAGTGCTTCCAAATCAACGTCTGTCACATGTGATTCTACTACAATTACTACCTTTGGGTTATTTTCTTGTATAAAATCTACTACACTGTCCCTTTTAGCAATAAGTCCATTTACATTTAACACTACTCTCTTTTCCTTGGTTGCTATATATACAGTCATAAGTAATAGCTCTCCTCTTCAATTGAAGTCGCCTTTTATAAACTGGACATTCCCCACTTAGAACCTTATGGTTCACATTCAATGATAATCTTAATTTATCATTTGCTTCAACACAATTTGCACATTTCACTTCTGTATTTTTACAGTCTTTAGCTAAGTGATCTTCACCACACTTCACACATTTTATTCCGTTTTTACAATTTGTACTTCTATGATCATATGAGTAACATTTAAAACACCTTGTTATACCCATATACTCATTTATTTGACAACACTGCCATTTCAACTTTAACCTTTTTTTGTCCCATAACCCTATTGAATGTCTGAGCATCCACCTCCACTATAACCATACACATTTTTTTTTTATTTTCTTGTTCAATTTAACAACTATTCTTGAATCTTCATATACTGTGTCAGGGTTTTGGTTTCTGATACATCTTACCAGTTCTTCATCTTCCATCAACTCTTCTATTCCAAAAATTCTTATTCTTGGATCCCTGAGTTCTGGTATTTTTACTTCATACTCATTTCCCCTTCTTTACTTCAGTATTCATCTTTTTGATTTCATCCTTACTACTGCATGTAATGGCTACACCTCCATTTCTTAACTTCCTTATATTTTCAATTCCTACCTTAAGTTCTGTAGGATTTAACTTATTCTTGCAAATATTTTTTGTTTTCTCACTGTCCTGGTTTGGTTTCTTTGGTTGAACAATAATCACTTCTTCTTTGGTTCGTTTTAATCTATCAGCATATGTTGTCTTCACTTCTGCTTTCTGACTAATTTCACCTGCTTCATTCTTCTTCATCATCTCTTGAATTTTTTCCAAAATCTGTTGTTCCATTGAAGCCTTCATTTGATTTATCATTCCACTTACAGCAGTCTTTACACTAGTATCAATAAAGTTTACATATTGTGTATTACAGTCAACACACATCCACTTCAACTGTTTTTTTTTTTTTTTTTTTAATCAATGTCACTTCTGCTGCTGTTATATCTTCACATTTTGCATGAAACCAGTTTTGACACATCCCTTCACAACTAACTGATTCTTCTTTATTTTCTGCTATTTTCTTCTTGCATCTTCCGCACTTTTCTCCCATTTTGAGGTTATAGTCTCCTCAAAATATTACACTTACTTCATGCAACTTTTCCTGTATTATTTCTTAATTGATTTTTGTCTCACTATGTAAAATATTGTTGGTTCCCTTAACTCAACCATTTATAACTTATATTCATTTTGTTTATTTGTTTGTAAACTGTTTAAAATACAGCTGTCCAAAATCTTTGTTGTTAAACACTCCACCGCCTTCTAAGTAAAAACTCCAAACAGCCCACAGCATTTAGATGTCAGTATTCAATAACAGAGGTCGTCATCAAGAAACGATTTCAAGCAAAGAAGAATTATTGTAGCAAGTCAGGAGGTAAAGTAGGCAACGATCCTGTCCCAAACTCGGCATACTACAATAAGCTGCCTCTCTTGTACATCGTTTCCGTGGGTGGAAGAAGATACTAACCATCATCTTCTTCCGTCTCTGTAGTGACACTGTCAGCTGATCGACAAGAGCAGTCATGGTAAGCTTCCGCTGGAGCCATGGATAAGGGTCGAACATAGAAGTCGACCATGGTTCTGATATGAATATTCGTTATAGGTCGCTACTGCAACACCCAACAGGTTATATGGTTCAGGACATTCAGATATTAATTTAGGAATGGCTGAGATATGCTATGGTAAACGGCAATTACATATTTACAGACTCATTTACAAGAGAATTGACTGATGCCATACTTAAATATGTACATTGTTCATTTGGCTTCATAATGAAATGGTCAAGTACTTAACTGGCATGTTAGAGACATGGGCGAACATGTAACTTATGGGCGCCTCCCAGCTCAAACTAACTGGAGTATTTGTAACATCTGTGCAAGACTATGCCCACATGACGATGACCAAATGATTGACCCTCTGACTGTCCACATTCCGCTATCACAATAGAGCCCATGTTTGTATCAGACGTCTGGCATCATCTTCTTGTATGCGACCCCTTCCTATCACCACTGTGTGGAGAGGGCAATACTCCTCAATAACCTGCGGTTTGAAGTCATTTTACCGGCTTGCAGTAATTATTGGCACTTGGCAACTGGTGACCTGCTGATCGGCGTGCTACTTTTCTAGGTCATAGCACTCTACTATTGCTTAGTTATTTCATGCTCGCCCGCCCTAGATACTAACTTGAGAAATACGAGCCTGTTATGCAAGTGATCGTCCTCGATCACTACAACTTCGGTTTCCCCGGTGCGGTGTAAGAGCGCGTTTTATTATACTTTCTAAAAAGTGGTTTTATTATTTACAGGTTAAACCAATCAGGAGATGTTTCATTTTTGAATTAACACCTAAAAAATGGCAGATTACTCTGCTAAACGTAGTGCGAAACTCTTTTAGTGCCAAAGTACTTTCCATTTTTACCGACCTATTATTTTGTTTTAATTGGTTGGCTATAACGACATATCTCCAGCATTTTTGAAACAGTCAACTATATAGTTTTAATCAAGCCAACTGAATCGTTATAATGAAGTTTTTTATTTGGTTCTCCAACAGCTATCAACGGGTTATCAACAGCAGAAGTGACAGACAATGTGTGATTCACAAGTTATTATTAACAGTTAAGTCTGAAAGAATATCTTGGTTTTTACTATTGACAACAGGTCTTCTGAAAAACATTTTTCACACTTGACCGCGGGGTTCTCACATAGAATTTAGGATTGTCATCTTGTTGTTGGCCAGCCAGCTTGTCGCTGGATTCTAATGTGGGGAAAGCATAGTGTCGTCAGATATTTGCAAAACTGTTCCTTGTGTCACCTGTTTTTACTCTACATAATTTGTCGAGAAACAAATACATAATCGGTTTTGAGCAGTATGTTGGGCCCGTTATACCTTTCCGTGTAGACTATGGGATTATACTAAACTTAGGGTTAACGTTAAAGATAGTTCATACCTTATTATGTAATCTAAAATTATGCGATTTAATCGTCAAGAATTTAGCTTGTTTAATTACGTTAGTTATTTCTTTACTATAAGTCTTGCTACATTATTTGAGGACCTTATTAGCATATTCTAGCGTTGACATTAAATTTAGCTGCACAAATTTGGTATTTACCGTAAACCAGCATTCTTAATTATTTCATGACATCATACTTGTATGCAAGCATTTCGTAATCATTTTTTTTTAAATATCTGACAACTACAACAAAAAAATAAATGAATTTATTGTTTAAGTATGTTATTTCATACAAAATAGCCCAATTATCTGCGAAACCTATCTTAAAATAAAAAGAGAAATAGGCCAGAACTACCTAGAACTATAAAGTCTTATGTACAGTAAGTACAGCAGAGTGCATACATTTTTGTTCAAAACAGAATTACTTCTTGGGTGCCATATAGAAAAGATTTACAAAATTTGTTTTTATAACATTTTTCGAAACCTAGTTACATTCTTTCAATCCACAGAAGGGGAAAAAACTTCATTGATATTTTGTTCTCAGAAACGTGTAGTGCAATAAATTGTTATGCAAACATCAGCTGATATCCGCAAGTGCGTTGTTATAACCATGTTAAGCTGCGCAGGCGAATGCATTTACAGGAGCAGCTGATGAAGGAATTTACCAAGCGAGTGAGAGAATTGGGCAACAAACATTTCTCAGATTTTTGCTCGAGTTTGCTCGCATTATGGGTATCGAATAAAAGAGTTAAAGAGTATGGAAACGTGGCTGCTGATTTGTTTTTCGAAATTACCGTGGAACACAGTCAGTAATTGCAATATTAAAGAAGCTGAATCGGGATTCGTTGGGAAACAAGAGGTGCGCTAATAGAGTTTTGGGGGTGTGTGATATATATAATGATGATGAGGCCTAGATGGATATTGGGAGACGAATTAGGAGTAGTAGGTGATCATAAACTGGCTTTTTACGTCAGGATATGAGAGTGGAAAGATTTTACTTGGCATGTATGGATCTAGAGGACTGCAATAAATTACCGGGTGATATAGCGAACAATTTAGCTCAAACAGTGAAAGAGTTTAAATTTAATATTCTTGAAATGCAAAAGTAGGTATATAGAAAGTTAATACAGGAGTAGATGCTCTATCGCAATTAATCCAATTGTATACTAAGTGTAGGCGAGACTATATTAGCCTCACCCAAGCAAAATTGAATCCTTCCTTTACGTGGTGCCCTCCAATTGCACTGGTCAAGGCACTGGCAACTGAACGAATCCCAGTTGATTCCAGGGGCCTCCTGAAAGGAGTACAGAGAATTGTGCAGTAGTTCAGCACCCTCTTTACCATGGGGTTAGATGCGGCCCCTAAAGGTGGATGGGTCAGAAATGATAAACGACAGGGGGATGCAGAAGACACTGGGAAGTCATTACATTAAAGACCCAAACGTATCCACAGGACACGTAATCCTCTTAAATTACATATGGAATGATGGCTTCTCCCTGGGTAAAATATTCCGGAAGTAAAATCCTCAATCGGATCTCCTGGAGGTGTCTGCTCAGGGATGATTCATTAATATGGATAGAAACATTCTACGAGTCGGAAAGTGGAATTTTAAAAGTCTGAATAGGGCAAATGGATTAGAGAACATATAAAGGGAGAAGGAACGACGTAAGTTAGATGTTGTGATTAACAAGATTAAATGGCAAGATGTACAGGATTTCTGGACTGGAGAATATTGAATTAATAGCACACAACAAATGGAGTTATTGATGTTGGATTTATAATGAACAAGAGAGTGGGAAAACAGTGTGAGTTATTATGAACAGCTTAGTGACAGGATTATTTTTATGATGGTAGAGAGTAAGCCTGCACCAACCATGTTAATACTAATGTACATTCTATAGTCACAAGAGGATGATGAGTAAATAGAGAAAATATACTACGGAACTGAAGAATTAATACAATATTTGAGTCAGAATAAAAAAGAATATCACATGAGAGAAAATTTGCTGAAATTTCAGACGTTGATCTAGGAAATATCTATCTAATGAATTCAAAAGAAGAAGAATGAAATTCACTGAAGGGAGAGATGATCAAAGCTGGTAAGGAGATATTAAACTTTAGGAAAGGTGTTGGTGGAAAACTTTTGATCACAGAAGAAATTTTAGAATTGATGGGTCTGAAGAGAAGGCACAAAAATACTCAGGATGAAGTCAAAGAGAGTAGTAGTGTTATTTTATAAATCAACTAAACATAAACATAAATTTGGCTATACATTAAAAATGAAATGTTCATAGGTAAATTAGGTGTAGCCCGTAGGAGGAACAGTTAGAATTTTTGAGAAATGAAAAAGAACTATAAATATTAAAAAAAACTTGTAGGGAATCTCTTTTAGACAGAATAAACCGATGGAAGCAATCACTGGGAAAGTGTATGATGGGGTAATATAAACAACAGCGTGCTGGAAAAAAAGATGATGCTGATATTGATGATTCAGGAGATGCTGTTTTAAGGACAGAATCCGACAGATCTTTGAAAGATTTTCTAAGGCAGTAGGAATTGATGAGATTCCTGCAGAACTCATAAAATCTCTGGGAGCAGAAAGAATCCAAATTTTGTTCAAACTGATATAAAATATTTAGGATACAGAGAATTTTACACTAATTTTAATCTTGATACTCACGAAAAAAGTACAAGCTGACAACTGCAAAACTAACCGCACAGTAAGTATATCATCACATGCTTGAAATTACTGACAAGGATAATACACGGAAGAATAGAATGAATATTTCGAAAAAGCGCGGTAAAAGGGAAGTATTTCTGGCTTTAAGGTTAATTTTAGAAGAGCAGATAAAAAAGAAAAAAAAAACCAAGAATACTTTTATGGTGTTTGTTGGCTTAGAAAATGTTTATGAAAATGTCATATAGGCGAAGATGTTCAGATTTTAAAGAAGTCAGATCTAAAATATTGGGATAAAAGAATAATTTATGAAATCAGGTGATTATGTACAGTAAAATTAGGAAATCATGAGAAACATTCATCATTTAAAATGTTTTTTAGTCTAATTCCCATTAATGTTCAACATATATGTAGAAGAAACAATATAGCCAGTAAAAGAAAAATTTGGATGTGGTATTTGTGTTTCAAGGAGAAACAATCGGTACACTGCGATTTGCTGATGACCTTGATCCGTTAGCAGAAAAGAGTGAGGATATGGAACACTTACTGAGTGGTATGAACAAAACACTTAAGGGAAGAATATAGACTAAATAAATCAAAACAAGATAATAGTCATGAAGTGTAGCAGAAATGATAGCAATAATTGTAAATTAAATATAAAAATATGATTACGTGTAATAGGAGAAGTAAGTAATTTCTAAGGAAGTAAATTTACATTGATGGCTGAATTAAAAATGATGTTAAAAGATGAATAGCACCAGTGAAAAGGTGTTTCTTGAAAAAGTGAAATCTTTTAATTTCAAGTATTGATATACGACTCGGAAAGTACTTTTTAAATTTGTATGTGTGGAGCACAGCTTTTAATAGTCAAGCATGGACTTAAGAAATACCACAAAAAGGAAAAATGGAAACATCTGAATTGTAAGTGCTATAAAAAGATGCTAAAAAGTAAGTGGACAGATTAAGTACAAAACAAACTTGTTTTGGAAATGTAAGGAAAGATTAGAATATATCAAGGAGATTACTGAGGACGAATATCCTGAGGGATATTTTGAGATGAAGAAGTTCAAATCTTAATTATTATTATTAGTAGTAGTAACATAATAAGAGAGCAAGCACATAGTTCACCAACCCGCCACCAGATGGCAGCACCTACTGGGGGGCTAGTATCGACCGCATGGTACGTGCAGCGCCGTGATGAACCCCAGTCCCGGCACATCGCCGCAGGCATACAGCTTTTTCGGGCTGTTCCGCTACTTAGTAATAAGGACGCGTGACAGCGCAACCTCAAACTGAGTATTTCTGACACGACATAGCCGCAGGTGATCAGTGATACCTTACAGGAACATTAGGTGCTATTCCGAACGTGTCATTACGGATTCACTAGTGTTTGAATGCGCGCGTGGACTGTGGAGCGATGACGTCTGCCGGCTACTTGCCACAACACACTTTACCATACGTGACTGTGTATAAATTGTGTGTCAACCTTCTTCCCGTCCTCGTTGTTCATCAGCATCTCGCAGAGTAAACGTCAACACAACATGGATCGTGCTTCAGGTGACTATCCAGTAATGACTGCTGAAGATCTATCAGTTTTTGGCAAACTGTAAGCTAATGTTCTGTTATTAATTTTTTTGCTGTATTAGTATAAACAAGCAAGCCTGATTTTAATTTTATTTTACGGGTCTTCCTGACATCTAGCAACAATTCAGTGATGAATTTCTGACTGGAAAGTTTTATTATATTTTTTTTTGTTGCTGATAAATTTTCTCGTTTTGATATTACTAATTATTTTTTCTATTGTAGACTCACGAACGGTAACCATGAACGACCTTGAGGTGCGATACAGTAAGTGATTTTTATAATTTTATGCTACAGATTTTTTTCTCGTGTGATACTATAGATCTATAGTTTATTTTTTAAATTCGGCTCTGTAGAATAATCCCCAGGTGGAATCTATTGGTGTCTCATCAAATGGATACGGTTTACCTGTGGTCGCCACTAGTAAGTCTTTAATACTTTAAATAATTTTTAATATGTGACTGACGTTATTCATTTTGTTGCAGATGATGATGTGCACTACTACTTTTTCATGTGAATGCTTAATGCATATGTGACTGACATTATTTATTTTGTTGTAGATGTGAGTGGATGAGTTTTGCCTGTGATCTCTACTCAGGAATTGATGGAGTTTTTTAGTAGTGGCAAGTGTTTAATACTTTAATTATTTTTCATTTGAATCCTTAATGCATATGTGACTGATATTATTTATTTTGTTGTAGATGCCTCTGATGATGTGAATGGGAACAATATGGGTGATAATCATGGTGCTCAATTTACCAGTAAGTAGCTAATACTTTAAATAATTTTCTCGTTTTAAATAATTTTTCATGTGTAATCACCGTTATTCATTTTGTTTCAGATGATGATGTGGAACCCTACACCCAATAATGATCCACACAATCGGATGGCAACCCATGATGACGGCCCATCAAAAAGGATTAAAATGTCGGGTAATGTATACCTTTTATTGATTGCTTTTTTTAAATACTTGTAACTATGAATCTAATTTTTGTGTCTGTTTGCAGAGTTTATATGTCACCGCTGGGCCTGGAAGCACTTTGGGGTATTCCAACGGTTGGCATAACCCAACCCAGCACCAGCGCGTGGGGATATCCACTTGATGACGATCTACTCGCCACTCTGTCACTAGTAGAAGCACTCTGGGCAAAAGGCGAACCATCGTCCCAGTGGCTGACCAACACACGAGCAACCGGGTCTGGCGTTAACGAGGGTGGGGAAAAAGGTAAGCCGGATGCTATGTGCTTGAAGTCAACTATCACTACAAGTGCTTTCGGGAATAGATTACTCCATGTATCAGTTATAAATTCAGAAAATTTTAAAGATCCAGAAAATTATATTAGAGCATGTTATGGAAGTACTGGAGACAAAATTTCCGCGATTATTAACAATCCTTCATCACCGGCTATAAAATGCCAGGTGGGGTTGGATTGCTTTTCCAAATTCAGAAGAGCAATATCACTAACATCAGTCTTATTTGTTTTATGCCAAAGATGCGAGAACTTATATAAAGCATCCACCTGGAAGAATGGTATGATGTCTATGTGCGTCAAGATATTTTGAAGAGATATAGTGAATTCCAGGATCGGGATAGTGGTAAAACCCTCGATCAAATCAATAACCATTTCGATAACCGTTTTGAGGGTCTTCATTTATAGCTCTGTCATCCAATATCCAAGCAAAGAAAGCAATTGTCAATGTTCAAATCTATGATGATCGTTGTTTTCTTTGGACGACTCCACGAACAGGTGCAAAAAGACACGTAAAGGGTCAATCATTATATTTAAGTTCGTTACAAGTACGATTTAGATTTTTCAGGCGTTAACTTCCCTGTAAAATCGTTAGACATTTCTAAATTTGAGAGGCAAAATCCTGAATATTCGATCAATGTCTACGGCTTGGAACCAGAAGGTAGAAAACATAAAGTTGTAGGCCCTCTCCATCATGCTGCAGTCAAACGCAAGTTCCATATCAATATGTTGTTGATTACAGATGGTGAAGACAAGTTTCACTACTGCTGGATCAAGATCAAGAGTTCAAGGAGATAATAAGAAAGGGGGAAGAAATATTCATTCCAAAGCAGAATATAAAGAGAAGTAGAGAATCTGTGTGCTATAACAGGGAAGTGAGAAGGTTAAAGAGGTTGGTACGAAGAGAACATAACAGAGTTAAGAGACAGCAGGGTAGTAGGGAATATTTGAAACAACTAAATAAGGACTTAATAACAGCAAAGAAAATGGCTAAAGATGGGTTTATGAAAAGTATTGTCAGTGCAGGAGGACCACTGATTGATGCATCTAGATATTTCAATGGCTATATCAGGAAACTGAGGGGAAGGGAGGGTGTAGAGATGCTCTTAGATAAGGATGGAGAAGTAGTTACTGAGGATTTAGAAAAGGTAGAGATTTTAAGTAACTGGTTTAGTGAGAGCATTAGGGACAATGAATCAGAAACGGGAAGGTCTAATTCTGAGAACGAGCTTAACAATACGATTAGAAATGAAGATACTAAAAAATTTGAAATTCATCCTGAAGAAATCATTAAGGAAATAAGGAAGCTGAAAAAACATAAGGGGGCTGGTGCAGATAATATTACTACAGATATCTTAAAGATAGCCGGATGTCACATTGTACCTTATCTTGAAATATAATTTAAATTGAATCTGGATACTTGCTGCTTACCACAAGACTGGAAAAGTGCGATAGTAGTACCGGTACATAAAGGAGGGGTGAGAAATAGAGTCGAAAATTACAGGCCAATCAGTTTGACTTCAGTGATAGGTAAATTAATGGAAAGATTGGTATGCAACCACATCAGAAATGTATGTGAGGAATGTAAGTGGTTTTCAAGCAGGCAACATGGGTTTAGGAAACGATATTCATGCGAATCTCAGTTGGTGGGATATATGCAAGATATTTCAGATGAAATGGACAAGGGAGGCAAAATTGATAGTGTAGCACTAGATCTTTCAAAGGCGTTTGACAGAGTAAGCCAAAAAATTGTAGTAAATAAGGTAAAATCTATTGGAGTGGATGAGAAAGTGATTTGCTGGGTAGAAGAATTTTTAAAAGGTAGAAAACAGAAAGTTAGGGTGGGAAATGCGGTATCAACGGATGTGGAAGTAAAAATGGGAGTGCCGCAGGGTAGCGTATTGGGACCATTGCTATTCATTATTCTAATGAATAATTGTGTTGATTGTTCACTATCTGAAATTAGATTGTTTGCAGATGAGATAATGCTGTATAAAAGGATCAAAATGAATCAAAAAGATAGAGGACTGTAAACAGTTGCAGGGTGATCTGGACAGGATATCTAGTTGGGTTGGTAAACATGGGATGGAGATAAATGCAAAGAAGAGTCAGCCAATTAGATACACAAATAAAAAACAAAAGGTTAATTATGAATATAAGGTGGGGGAAGAATTGCTTGCTGAAGACTTGAAATGTAAATATCTTTGCATTAAATTTGATAACAAGCTTAACTGGGTAGGACACATTGGACAGGTGGTAGGAAAAGGTTTCAAAATTCTGCACTTGTTGGAGAGAGTGATGAGGGGATGTACGAGAGAAGTAAAGGAATTGGGTTAAAAAACTTTGGTCAGACCATTGCTCGAATATGGTAGTGTAGTATGGGACCCACATTTTGAGTATCAAATACAGGAGTTGGAGAAGGTGCAAAGAAGGGCTGCTAGATTTGTTTCTGGAAATTATCGCATAATGTAATCAGTGACAGATATGACAAAGGAGCTGGAATGGGATTCATTGCAAGACAGGTTGAGGATGAGGAGGGTAATGGGAGTGTACAGGACGTATACTGGCGATGAGGCATGGAAAGATATTGCAGTAGGTATCAAAAGTAGTTCATAGAAGGGAAAAGATGACCATGATCACAAGCTGGCACTCGATTTCAGACACAAGGGTGTGGGAAGATTTTCTTTTTTAGGTAAGGGTGTCAGGGATTGGAATGAGTTACCAAGGGGAATGATGAATAACCTACCGAAAACGTTAAAAGAATTTAAAGTTAAAATTTGTGGATGGCAAATGTAGGTGAGTGTAGGGGGAAGTTGGGTGTGTAGGGAAATTGCCACCGGAGCGTGTGCTCCATTGAAATTAAATTAAATTAAATTATCGCGGTTAGTTAGTTCTTCAATATCAAAGCATAATGGCTGTATTTTCATATGTGATAGATGTCTGCAGCATTTCAGTCACAAAGATCTCTTGGAACGCCATGAAATTGATTGCGCAAGGGTGTGCGCTGTAAGAGTCCATCTACCTATCGACGAAGACAAAATCTTAAAATTTAAGGATTTTCTGTACCAACAGCGTGCACTATTCATCGTTTACGCGGATTTTGAATGCTTGTTGAAACCCATTGATACGTGCAGGGCCGACCGTAATGCCTCTTACTCGACAGGAGTCTAGGAACACATCCCTTTTGCGGCGGCATACCAGGTCGTTTGCGCATACGACAAGCAGTTGAATAGATTCGACTCATTCTCGGGTAAAAACCCTGAGACGTGGCTAGTGGAACAACTCGTGAAACTGGCCCATGACGCTGATGGAATTTACAAGGCGGTCATACCTATTGTAATGTCAGCTGATAAGGAAGCAAGATTTACAAGAACTATGGTATGCCACATCTGTGGTGATGGCTTTGCACCGGAGGCCGTTAAGTGTGCAATCATTGTCACATGTGCATTCAGAGGGGCTGCACACAATAACTGTCATTTACAGTACAAAAATCAAAGGTGCATACCCATCTTTTTCCATAATTTGTCTGGGTATGATGGGCACTTTATTGCTAAGGTTGTAGCACACCTCGATTATGATTGGATGGACGTCCTACCCATCAACACTAAACGTTACATTTCGTTTTCGAAAGAGATTAAAGGTATGCAAATTACTCGTAAATTGCGGTTCCTGGACCCGCACCGTTTCATGCAGTCCACGTTAGATAAGCTGGTTGGAACCCTTGAGGACAGTTTCATTTACATTACCAGTGCGCATTTCGCGGACCCCGAGAAGATCCAACTAGTTAAACGTAAAGGAGTCTTCCCTTACGAATACATGGATTCGATGGAGAAGCTCAAAGAAGCCACGCTCCCTCCGAAGTCTAAATTTTATAGTTCGCTGTCGGAGTCAGAAATTTCTGATGAAGATACAAGTGTGACGGATTTTCCAGATCAAAAACTTGGAAGAATATGCAAGTCTGTACATGGGGATAGATGTACGGCTACTTGCGGATCTGTTTGAAAAATTTAGGAGTGTATGTTTGGATAAGTACACCCTGGACCCCGCCCAATATTACACAGCTCCAGGTCTTTTGTGGCAGGCTATGTTAAAGATAGCGCGTGTCGAGATGGATCTTCTGACAGATGCTGACATGCTTCTCTTTTTCGAACGTGGAACTCGTGGTTGTATTTGCCAGTGCGTCCATAGGTACGCCAAGGCAAATAACCACTACATGGCGTAGTACAACCACAACTCACCTGAAAATTTCATCATGCATTTTGATGTAAACAATTTGTATGGCTGGGCTATGTCAGAGTATCTACCCTCTGGAGGGTTTCAATGGTTATCGGCCGAGAAGATTGCAGGCATAGACATCGTGAGTGTAGCAGCCGACTCAACTAGAGGTTTCGTTTTAGAGGCAGACTTGACGATTTCCCAGGATATACACGACTTTCTAGAAGACCTACCACCATTTCCAGACCATAAAGCCGCCCCTGGATCTACTTACACCTACTGATGACTACGTTGGAGGATAAGGTTCGGTATGTTCTCCATTATCGATTCCTCCAGAAATGTGTATGCTTGGGCATGAAGTTGGGCACGGTTCATCCGGTTAATATCTTTCAACCAGCGACCGTGGTTGAAAGAATATGTGTCTCTCAACACGTGTTCTCGTCAGTCGGCAAAATCAGAATTTGAGAGAGACTTTTTTAAATTAATGAATAATTCAATCTTCGGCAAAACAATGGAGAACCTTAGAAAACACCACGACGTGAAATTGTGTACAGGTTGGACGGGCCGCCGCGGTGCCCGCAAATATGTGGCTTTACCACACTTTAAGTGAATGACTATTTTCGAGAAAGACTTTGTGGCTCTGGAGATATCGAAGGTGAAGATACTTTTCAACAAGCTGGTCAATGTCGGGATGTATATTCTCGATCTGTCTAAACTGCGGATGTACCGATTTAAATATGAATTCGCCATTCCACCGTTTATACGCCCGAAATTACTTTATATGGACACAGACAGTTTCATCTATTTGGTGAATGGCTGTAATCCGAATGAAGTAATGAAACACAACTGAGAGGAATTTGACACGTCTGGATATAAACCTAACAATCGTTTTGATATAGAACCCTATAACAAGAATGTTTTTTTTATAAACGTTTCTCGGGAAACAAACCGAGTGATGTTCTTATTAATGCACAATATTTCGGCGACTTGAAGTCTGCTTGAAGTCAGCCTTGAGCTCAAGGCTGACTTCAAGCAGACTTCAAGACTTGCAACTGCACCTGAAGATGGCGACGGAGGATAAAGTCGCCGAAATATTGTGCATTAATAAGAACATCACTCGGTTTGTTTCCCGAGAATCGTTTATAAATAAACAACGCCGAGAAAGTTTACATTCATTTATAACAAGAATGTTGCTGGGGTTATGAATGATGGGGCGAATGGTTCCTTCATTGTGGAGTTTGCGGGTCTTAGGTCGAAAATGTATTCATTCCGACTAGAATCTAACCAGACCTCAAGACGGGCCAAGGGTCTGGGGCGTACAATTACAAAAAAAAAACTTTCACTAGAAGATTACATTGACTGTTTACATGGTGCCCCAGAGAAGCACCACACACAACGCCGATTTCAATCAAACCTCTATAGAATTACCACTTTTGATGTATCCAAGCTGGGTCTGTCTAGATTGGATGATAAACGCTATATTTACCCCGAGGAGATTGGAACCCTACCTTGGGGGCACAAGTCTGTACCAGAGAGTGAATAATGAGTTTGAAAAATAAGTGTGAATAAAGAATAAATATAGCGTTTATCTTGTGTACATTATTTATATATATATTTTACAGTGCACTGGAGGGTGGGTTATAAATAATTCTGACAGTCTTTACTTGACAGCATAAGTTTTGGTTATCTGCAACAGTCATTAATTGTAAATAGTTGCACCAGCATAAGTTTTGACTATCGATGACAGTCTTCACTTGTAAATATATGTGAGAGCATTAGTTTTGGTCATCTGTGACGGTCTTTATTTGTAAATATATGACAGCATATGTTTTTTGGTCATTTGTCAATCATAAAATAGTTGTTGAGGTTTTGCCAGTGCACTGTAATTTAGTTTTAAGTATCATATGTCAATGCTAACTTTATAAAGTCTATTTGCTAAAAAAAAATTATAAACTCAAAGTCTATGTTACAGAAAGGAAGAGAAACCAATCATGTATTGTAATGCTGTTTATTACAATTTAATTAAATCTTCTACATTTATCCATGTGTTATGTGATTTATCAAAACCTAACCACTTCACTAATGCCATAGTCTTCCTTTTCCTTATCACTCGTTCAGTAAGAAATGTACTTGGATGTTTTGTTAATTGTAATTCTTGCTGGTAAAGTGCTCCTGCAACATCTTTACCCTGATAATCTTTAAGTAAATAAGTTACAGGATTTGATAATTTCACTTTTCTAATGGTAAACACTTCAGTTGACCAGTTTGGTAGATAACCTTTCTCAAACTTTCCATTAAACCTACTGATCCTGACATGGTCACCAACTTTAAATTTTGCTGGTGTGGTAGTCTTAACAAGGAAGTACACTGTTGAAAGTAGAGAGTTGTTCTTTACATCACAGGGTTTCATTTTGATAGTGCTGTGCCACTTGTTGTTATAATTTGACATTAACTGAGGAAAAAGTTCAGTTCACCTATATGAACCACGCCTGCTGAATTCTTGCCACATTGCATTCTGAATAGTTCTGTTTAGCCGTTCAACTATTGATGCTTTAAGATGGGTATATGTTGAGTAGTGATTAATACCATAGCTAGTCACGAGTTTCTTGAACTTTGAATTTTAAAACTCTTTTCCGTGGTCTGTAAGTTTTTAGGAACACGACCTCCACTTATGATTCTCTTCATAGCATCAGCAACCACACTAGCTGTCTTGTTCTTTAGTGGTAGAGCCCATGCAAACTTGGAATAAGTATCAATCATCATCAGTAAATACTTGTAGCCACTGTTTTTACGAGAGTATGGGATCATTTCCACTAAATCAGCTTGCCACAGATCATCGAGTCCTTTGATGACTACGTGACGTCTTGGGAAATTTCTTCTTGCTGGTCTATGGAGTTCTGCCGCAACTTGATCATGTTACAATATAATGTCTCTTTCACGAAGTTCTTCAACCACTGATAAAATTTAGTTGGAGTGTGCCGTATGCCCTGCATATGTCGATGAGGTAAGTAACTTCAATCTTTGAACTAGTTCATTGGGATCGTCCGAGTACACGTATTCCTTCATGGGTAGAAGACCAGAACCAGACTGATTTACAATTTTAGAGAGTATGGTTTTATACTTAATATTTTAGGTGGCTTCAAAACTTTACCTTTTGGACTAAAATTTTCTCAGTGAGCACTTGTGTTGTTTAAGATTTCAGAATAACTTTTCAAGTCCTTGGCGGTATACTGTTTTGGGGTTTTCAAAAAATCCCATCAACCGTCTTGTTCTTTCATACTCATTACCATCGATTAAAATAACATTTTCATTAATAGTAATAGGCGAGGTCCCAATCATTAGTAAATCATTCTTATTTCAGACACCATACACTGAATCATAATCTCGCTCACTTCGAATTAGTGACTTCAAGAAATCTTTGATCTAGAGAGGAGACTGCTGCTGTATATGTCGCTGATGTAAGAAAACTCTTTCCATAGTATCTGTCACAGGTCTTGATGAATCCTTGAAAATTTTCTCAGAGTAAATCTGACCTGTCTTCAGTTCGAGTAACTTTCGTCGAATTGCATTGCGAGCCTTTATGATGCCACGTTTAGTTGTTGTTGAGTCCATGTGTATGCACCGAATGAACCTTTGGGGAGTTCACGGTACTATCTTATATTTGTAAAATACATACATATGAAGGTCGGTAGGGCGAGGCTTTTCGAGGTCTGTTAACACCTGGAGGTTTTTAGGGGCTGATGTCTTATGGTCGGCTACGTGGAAAATAAGTTTGTCGTGACGTTTTACTGTGACTGGCATGTCTTTATCAACTTCTCGCAGGTTGAGTTTAGCGACTATACCTTTTGGTTCAGTCATAGTCACGATTATTCCATTAGTTGGAATTTCATAATATTTGTGTCCTCCCACAAAAACATACACATAACCGATAACTTCACCTGTAAGGATAATAGGTAATAGTATAGTGACACTTGCCGGTTTTAATTCATTGAATAAAGTAAATTCATCCCGGTTTAAGCGAAATTTTTCATCCGAGTATGAAAATTTCTTCTCCGTTTCGACTACCATACGCAAGGATTAATCAATAGCATCCCGGTGAATGGCTTGAACGTATCTTTTATTTGTAGCATCGTCTTTTTTTATGGGATTGGCAACATGTTTGAGTACTCTACCCTGATAATCCAAGTTACCATCCTTCGTCAGAAGTATGTTCTGTGGTGGGTACACAAACACTCTCTTGCTCTGTGTCATCAAAGTTATTCCAAACTTGTCCATGCTTGTAATAATGTCAGAACACAGTGTGCGCTGCTATTTATTAAAAAACGAATCAAATCCATTGCTGTATCTTCCATTATACATGTCACAGTCTTTGTCAATAACCAGAAATCCGTGTTTACGCTTATTCCAGCTGTACCCACATAGGTTCTTAAACTCCTTGAACGTCATATTGGTGTTGACGTGATAGTTGTAAATGTGTTTTAGATTCATATCGTTCTGTTTAAAGTGCATGATCAAGTTGGAATTTTCTCTAACCAACTGTTTCAGTATACGGCTATATGTCTGACACAAGTAAAAAGAATCCACTGATCTGTGCCTACCCATGCAAAAGTAATCTCGTATATTATTCTGCTTCTCACATGAAACATCGTCAAACACGAACACAGAATTAGGTAGAGCTTCACTTGGAGGAGGTACACTTTGATTATCACTAAATGTCAAATATTGAATTTCTTTAACGGGTTCTAATATTTTCCCTAGTAATTGATACTTGGGCTGGTACAATGATTGGAAAATACGTATATATTTACAAATTTAAGTCCATTTGGGTGTTCCAGTAGAGACAGCACAAGATTGGTCTTCCCATAATTTGATGGACCACACATTATTGCCCTCACTGTCTATGGGAACAGAGGTCCGTTCTTCCGCCTAGTATTGGTGCCGGCAGTATCGACACTACTCACGGGCAATGTGTCTCTCTGTTTGACGAACTTCATATTGACAAGGATTGGTGGTTGCTCCGGCTATATATAGATGTGTGAACACGTAAAGTTAGTCAGTCGGTAACAATGCCTCCTACGCGGAAGAAGAAAGGTCGTGGCTTTTTAAACAAGCTCATCGACAAGATGCCTTTTGAGGCACATATACCTACATACCAGCTTTGTGGCCCCGGTGCTAAACTGGAAAAACGGTTGGCTCTTGGGCAGAAGGGTATCACCCCACCAGATGCAGCCTGCAGGAAACACGACATTGCTTATGCACAGGAGGCAGATAGAGCTGAAGCAGATCGTATACTCGCAGAGAAGACAGTAGAAAGAATTATGGCTAAAGATGCAATGTTTGGTGAACGTGCAGCTGCATTTGTAAGTTAAAGTTTGGTGGGGGTGTTAAGAAAAAGAAGAAAAATTGTGGTATTCTTCCATTAATACCATTATTTGCCGGCTTGTCAGCAGATGGTGCTTTGGCAGATGGGGTTGCAAATGTCGTCAAGGCTGTCAAAGCAGCAAAAGAGGCGAATAAGTAGTTGGCTGAGGAGAAACGACACAACGAAACGATGGAGGCAATTGAAATGAGGGGAAAAGGTTTATATTTGGAACCATACCGGAAAGAAGGGTCTGGATTAAAACAAACGTCGGTTAAACCACTGATGGACGATGATATATGTAGACATG